>VDFB02270651.1:757980143-758258437 GCA_007258455.2 Sequoia sempervirens
TGATATAAATGTGAATTAAGCTTGCAATTTGATATGGAATAATGAAAAATAAGCTTGTATTTATATGCATATGGGAAAAAAATTATTCTAGTGTATGGAATAACTATATCCTATATTAAATGAATCAAGTGGTAATCAAACAAGTTATTTCATTGTGGAGTTTGTTGTTTTTTAATGTATAGATATACAACATATATCAAGTAGAGTAATTTTAGATTTTTTTTACTTGTCAAAAAGATAAAAGAGGTATAGTTTGAATTGAATTTTCTTAATGTTTCAAAGAATAATTTTTTTGTATAATTTAATAATGGTGTAGGTTAAGAGATTACTTATGAAATAATTTAACATAATTTTTTTATAACTTAGAGGGAAAGTGTTTGAAGGATGGTATACAATTATAAAAGGAATGTTCCTACCTCTTATTTATAATTATATTTTCTTCTCAACCCCTCAATGGTTCATGTTTCTTAAGTCATTTTAAAAAAAATAGGATTTTTTTGTACCACAAAGTGATGCACTTTATTTGTTCTTACTTTCTATGAAGATTTTAAACTAGAAGAACATGTGCATGTTAATAAATAGGCTTGTAAACACATTGGTTTATAAAATATGATTAGTTTACTTGAGCTTGGGAGTCATTTATTTTATAATTTTTTATTTCTTACTATAAAATTAAATGGGTGTGCATGCAAAATATTTATTGTGATCAACATGAATGAAATTAATTATAAATTTGCATTCATTTCCTAAAATTCTACTAGAGATCAAATGTATATCATATAAGGAAATCTAAGTTCTAAGAGACCATAAAATAAGCAAATGTATGTATATTGAATATAAGAAAATGTATACATATATCATATAAACATGAAAACATAAGAAAACACATACATACATGTAAATAGATTCAATGTATAAACATGTAACATGTTATAAGCAAAGAGCCAAATCTATCTATATCATATAAGCAAATGTAAGTTAGAGATCATCAAATGTCGAATACTAAATATCAGCATATTTAAGCAAATACATGTAGTAAAGATCATAAATCTAGTACAAGGCCTAATATGAATGCCAAATCCTAGTCAAATGACCATCTGAATGAGAACAGTCCTACTTCGATGGATGTGTTGAGCCCTAGAAATAAAAATGTCTACAAAATGTGTTAAATACATATAATTTATATTAAATAAATTTTATGAAAGTTATTTTTAAGAATGTACTTGTATATTTTTAAATATCTATCTAGATCTATGCATACATATGCATGTACATATACATGTGTATATATAGAAATTTAAAACTAACATATCCACTGGTAGAAGATTCATCCACAGAGTCACGTCGATGTACATGATCTGGAGGAATAAGGCTAGGAGTGACATGAGGTATGTCCACCTGAAATATATACATATATATCATTACATGAATATCTATTTAAAACTAAAATTTAAAAATAATTAAAAAGGAACTGAAACATGCACATGCACACAAACATGCACACCATCTGATATCAGATGACTTGAGTCCTTTGCAACGGTCGTTTCCACTATATCAACTATACTGTCAAGCAATGAACCAACATCTACATCCATCTAATCTATCCCAATTCATGCCATAAATGATGAGTGAAGAGGGCTATGCAGGTGAGATGGCATTGGTGATGATGAACCGAAACCAATCAACATCTTAGTAAAACCCATAGTCTGTCTAGCTACCAAATGATCTATAGGTGGATCCTAACGTGCACTAGTGTTGGGCCGAGAGTGATGGGATCCTATAAGTGAATGACCTCTGCATCCCAAATGATCTCTAACATGATCTACATTGATCCCATAGTTTGATGCAATGAAGGCATATGCCTCTAAGAGGTCCTAAACAAAACAATGTAGAGTCCTAAATTCCATATCTGTTGTAAGTGCCTTAAGCTCTATGGGAGTAGGGATGTTCACCATTGTATAAGGATCCATGCTGGTCCACTGTGCTAAAAATGGCGTGGATCAGGAATGTCTAGACATCAAATAGTGACCTACACAATCAGTAGATATCCTAGTGGTGGTAGCTACAATGTCACCTACAGTGTCAATTACTTCCTTTTGTGAAGCAACGACAACCTCATCTGCTATGGGGGCTAGAGTTGGGGTGAGAGTAGGAGACCTCTCGCAAACCAATACCCTCAACATTGAGGCTGGTCTATCTGCTCAAGGATAGGTGGGCCTATCAGCAATCCTACCATTCCCCTGACCAGCATATGGTGGAATGTCTAGGTAGTTGGCTTTGAGGCCCAAATGAACCTCAACATACAACTGCTAAACAAAATACAATGGAATCTGGTCATTATTTGGGTATTGACCATGTGTTGCAAGAAATCATGGGTAGATCAATGAGGCCATAACATGATTGACACATCTAGTGACTTGGTATCCCCTAACCTTACACATTTTGATAGAATGGAAAATAAGTAGTTTTTATCATTTTTTTGGTCACACTGTCCTGTATTTGTTTAAGGGGAACATCACTATGTACTTCTTCCCACATGTGGGCAAGAATAGCAGCTACTCTATCTAAGGAAAATGCACTATTCCTCTCAAGTTCATCTCTTGGTTTTTCTAGACTATGCAATATTGACATGCATGGTTCAAAATATATCCCTGGGTTTGCACCCTGTGCTAATGAGTCTCTCAATTTCTTAATCTCATTAGTGGTATTTGCAAACAAATATTCTAGCTCAAGTGGAACACTTTCATTTTCCATGTTATATATGTATTTACACCTAAAGGAGTAATGAGACCTTGGTAAATATTATATCTAGATATAGGGAATACAAATCTAAAGCAATTCTAATAATTCATCTACTCATCAATAATATTTTCATACCATTAACAAAAAACAATTCAGTATCTATCTAGTTCTTAATAATCAAAACATTCAAATTACTAGATTGCACACAAAACATAATCTAAAACAATTCTAAATTTTCAATTTACAAGTGTGCACTCTAGTACAAAATGTGCCATTAAAGACTTTAAAAATATTGATAAAGGTTGCATCAAAGATTTATTCCCTACAACTAGTAATAAAGGGAAAGCATCATTACTTAACATTGGTGGTCATGTAAAATCAATTTAGTCATTATTTAAGGTACAAATAAGAGAAGAAAATGAGAGAGATGATATAAGCTTGTAAATATTATTTCTAAATTATTGAAGCAATATTTTGAAAAGGATGAATCCAAAAAATTAGAAATAGACTTCCTCATATCCATAAAGAAATTTTGATAGGAGGAAGGAAAACATGCACATAATATTTATCATGAAAGTTACCATACAATTTACAAGAACATGATACTAAGGAACAAAGGTTTCTTATAAGTACACAACAAACCTAGATGAAGATTTAACCCTAGTACAAAAATAAAGAAATAATGAAAGAAGAGGAGAAAATGATTTGATTTAATCTTTGTACATATTTTTTCTATTATCTCAAATCTTATAGATAATATAAAATCTTCCATATGAAAATATGGTTATATTTACTCATTTAGATAATATTTAATAATTATTTTATTACTTTTTTTTTTAATAAATTTCTTGGATATTATAGTAAAATAAATCAACTCTTACATTTTTAAAAATTTAAAAGTTGCATATACAAATTCCACAACTAGATATAATGGACTAGCTTTGTATAATGATGCAAAATGATCAATCCTTGATGTTCCAAATCATTGTTGAAAAATGGAATGATGCACATAATTGGTTGTAGATCCAAGTTTCACAAAAGAGGAAGGAAATGAAGGCTTTATATTTTTATTCATAGACTATATTAAGTGTTACCATGGTTAATTATGAATTTTAAAAGTTTAAATGTAAAAGGTAAATAATCTCAAGTAGCAAGAGAGCTATTGATTGTATGTTTAGAAGATCTTATGAGTCTATTGATTATATTATTTTACAAGAAGTAAAATTGACCTAACATGTAACAATAAATGAGCACTTTAATTTATTTAGAAGGATGCTTTTATTTGGAAGCTAGTCATTAGAATGATAGACATGATATGCAATTTGATTGATAAGTATACGATAGATTATGCAATTGACTCTAGTGTTTACCCATGTTATAAATCATTTTAAGTTATTTATAAAATTAAGGGCTTAAGTTTGACATTATTTGTATTTATGCATTAGATGATTTCCAAACACAACTTTTGTTTAAAATACCTAGACCTATGAATGGAATTAAAAATTTCCTAGTAAAGACCATCAAGGAAGGTCTTAATGTCATATGTGGATTCCTTTGCCTATTATATAAAATTCAACTAAAATAGCTTTTAAGAAATAGTTCCACAAAATTAGAGGGGTCCAACCATGTTTTCAATTAATTTAAAACTATTATTTTAGGATTTTTTTAATTTTTAAATTTATATAAATTTCTTACATTATTTTGAATTAAAATGATAATAGTGCTCCATTAATTACACAAAATTGAATGTTATTAAAAAATTTGTTAAAAAGTAAGAAGGTTAACCTTTAAATCCATTGAGGAAGGTATTTCTAATACAAGTGGTTTATCCATGAAGGGCTTGAAGTCTCATAAAGAAAGTAAATACAAGAGTTTCAAGGAACATATAGATGATTTCCTCACAAGTATATATAAATGTTTCTACTTAATTATTTATTTCATCCTAGAAGGAAACTATAAATTTTGTTTATGATTAACATAGATTTATCCTATATGTTGTTTAATCCCTTTTATCCTATCATTTTGTTATATATTTTCATAGATTTAAAATTTGAATATTTTTTACCAATTTTTGAATTAAATTTAGTTATGATTTTTTATTTTTTTAGATGCACATAAAGATTATTGATATTTAAATAATTAAATAACTTTTTATATGAATATGTTTCACAATGATTTATGTAAACACACATTATTACAAAGCCTCTACCATTGTACAATAGGATTAGTAAAATTTATGGGCAAGAAAGTGGAATATTTTCATTTTTCCCTCTTTCATTTTTAGAGCCTTGTAGAAATCTTGTTAACAAATATTTATATAAGTGTATGAGATGTTCAAGGAAGATGTAGGTAGCTCCAACTATTTATAAAAGTTGAAACCTATTAAATGCCCAAGTAATCCTTGAGAGTAAGGACATCTTTTTTATGTGGTCATGTTATCATATTCTTTAATATAATACCATTAACAATATGAGACTCCTCATTCTTAGAATATATTTCTATGAATTTTGGATATGATTTGAGTGTTATATAATTCATAATTTTTTATCAAAGAAATGAATTACAATTATATTGTTAATTGACATTCAAATAGGGAGGCATTAAGTTACAACTATTATTCTAATTTTTGTGTAATAATGTAAATTTAAAACATTCCCGTGTTACAAGGAGTAAAATGGATGATTAGAATTATTATTCTTTTTTTTTTTTACCCTAATAAGGAGGAATCCAAAAAGTAATGAACGAGTCAATAATATTTTGAGAAACAAAATATTTTTTAAATTAGTTGACAGCAATATCGCTCAAGATTTTAATTCAACCTAGGGAAACACATATCAATCTACAAAATCCACTTAGAATCTCTAGTTTTAGTGTTACATCTCACACTACTATATTAAGTGGATATGTGCATGGAAATCATATATTATATGAATACACTATTTTAAAAAAGACCATAATGAAATGTTAGCCTACATACTTCAAGCATTTTTGAAAGTCAACTTGATTTAAATTTTAAATGCAACAAGATTTTCTTATCTTATTCCAAGCTCTAGCATTATTTCTTATCATCTCTTGAACATATAAAAAATAGGTGTTGTAAAATATGTATGTAGATGGACATCAAAATCAATGAAATATCAATTTAGTAGAATTTTTTACTATGCCTAGTTTTACTTAAATGTATACAAAATAGGCATGCATATAAACACCACAAAAATTATTTGGAAAAATGCCACAAAAAATGTGATATCATTTATATAAAACTATGGTTTGTTGCACTCCATTACAAAAATTCATCCAATTAAGAGGTGATGTAATTTATTGATTCACTAAACAAAAATAGATTTTTATTCTTAAAATTATTCTCTAGTTAGACTCATGGAGTGACCAATTTGAAAATTTCAATCACTTAGATAAAAATTTATCCAAAGAATAATTAAGATAGTGTTATACAACCGATAATAGAAGCAATAAATCTAGCCTATTAATTTTTCTAAGGTTCCATTCAAGTATAATTTAGAATTCAAGTTTACAAGAAAAATAAGTCTATAATAATATTCACAAATAATATCTCCATATTGATAATTTAACCAATGCCTTCAACACAATCTATTAATGGATATAGAGAGAACTAAAAAATAGATATACTTGTAGGTTGGAAATATCCTCAAGATGGAACAAAATTAAATTTTGATTATATATTTTAGGGGAATCTTCGGGCTATAGATGTTAACTATTTTATTCATAATTCTAATATTTTTTTCTTATTAGAGGTTTGAGTAATCTTTGTTTAAAGATGAACAAAAATAATATTAGGAAGATATCATTGTTGGGTTAATCCCAGTATATAAGAAAGTATATAATGAATTAGTAATATAAGGTAGTTTTTTTACAAAGGTTGAGGCCCCAATTGTGGTATGTGTTATTATGAAAAAGAAGCATTGAAGTGGTCCCATTTTTTTTATAAGATCATGCCTATGCATTGCTATTGGGGAAAAATAAAACTCTAGACTCGTTAGCAAATATAGGGATTGGCAATGTTTTATTTTATCATTATAAAGTAAAGAGGAATGTGTTCAAGGGACAATATAAAATTATTATTAATTTAAGTTAAAAGGTGGTGGGGAGTATCTAAGCCCATCTCTCAGATTATTGGTGGTGGTCGGTAGTAATTTACTTATGAGATTAATCACGTTCTTGTAAGATCTTGTGTGTGTGAAGGATTGAGATACATTCTTATATTTAAGAAAGGGATTGTTCTTTGGCTCCATGTAAGAAGTATCACTTAATCATTTTCTTTTATTTTTATTTTGTGTTGTGGTTTTCCATCTTATTAAGGATTTGTAGTTAGCTAGGTTGTGGATATTATTTGGCCTTTAGTGCATGGTGGAGGAAGGTTAAAGCTCTCCTACCAGCCCTTTTTGTAAAGGGAATATGTCAAATTTCAAATTGAAAAAGGTATTCATATATCCTAATGTTAAGATGTTGAATTTGGTTAAAGAAATTTTGAGTCATGTTTAGGGGTGATGAATATTAGGCTATTCAAATTGTAAACATCTATCATGGCAGTTGTAAAACTAATGCAATTGGTAGTTGTAAAGCCAAATGAAATTGAATATTAGAAACTTTCAAGAATATGCAATTGGTAGTTGTAAATCCAAATGAATATTAGAAACATTCAAGAAAATGCAATTGGTAGCTATAAAGCTAAATGAATATTAGAAACTTTCAAGAAAATGCAATTAGTAGCTGTAAAGCCAAATTTTACAAAATTGGTTTGTTTAAAAGGCTTTAGAAACTTTCAAGCAAATGCAATTGGTAGTTGTAAATCTAATTTTATTTGAAAATTGGGTTTGTTTAAAAGGATTTAGAAACTTTCAAGAAAATGCAATTGGTAGCTACAAATCCAAATTTTAAATAATGGGTATTGTTTTTAAAAGGTTTTAGAAACTTTCAAGCAAATGCAATTCACAGCTCTAAAGCCAACTTTCACATTCTTCACCCTCCATGAGCCAGAATGGGAGCTTTGAGATAGGGTATATTCATGATAAACAATAATTTTTTTCTCATAATTTTCCTTCATGTTTTAAATGAATTTGTTTTTTGGAATTTTTATTTCATTCAATTTGTCTTCATTTTATAGGAAAAATTTGGTCTCATGGAATCCATTAGGGTTTACAAATTTGAAAAAAAATGCAATCTTAAATCATTGTGATTCAGGAAGAAAGAATGCCAACCTAATTATGGAGGTCGAAGTTGATATTTGAAGTTGAGATGGTGGCCCTGTTTCAAGCTTTTTTCATTCCCTACTGTTCATGTTTACCACACATGCTCAGTCATTTTGTTCGTCATTTGTTTGATAGTGATAGCCTCCCTTTTTAAAATGCCCCTGTTTGACCAAACCCCTTTAAATATTAATTTCCTGTTGACTTTGATTAGGGTTCAGTCAAACCATGAGTTCAGGTGAACCATAGGGTTTGATCGAACCTCTTGAGGGGTTTGGTCAAACATGCAAGTTCGAATGAACCCCCCTTTCTATTGAAATTTTTAAAAATCATATTCCTTCCTCTTCTCAATTGTAAACCACTATTGTGGTTTCACCCCATAGTCAGACCTTGGCATTTTCATTCTTTAAACTTCTCTATCATGTCTTCAACTCACATTGATATGCTTGCTAGTCAAATTGAATACCAATTACTTTGTAATAGAAAATACCAACAAGCCATAGACTTCAAAAGACAATTTCTCCAATCCAAATATCAACACCCTTCCTACCAACAATCCATAAGTCCTAGTCATTCCACCGTCTACCCTCACTATCAAGAGTCCCTTAGCACCATCCATTCCATTAATCCACAAAAAATGTCCACTTATTGTCCTTATCCTAATCTTGAAAAGGGAAATCAACCATCCACAAATCCCTTCCAAGCCTCCATGCCATATTCTAGTCCTTCATTCACTAATCCCTTCCAGGTCTCTACATCCTATCCTAGTCCATCATCTCTCAACCCCTTTCAAACTTCCATGTCCTATCCTAATCCTTCATCCACTAATCCTTTCCAAGCCACCTTGTCCCAACATACATTTAGTTATGCAAATTATATCCTTGTCCAAAGTCACGTTCCATTTCCTAAATTTGAGGATATATGTCAAGATGAAAACCCAAAGCATGATATCATAACTTCACCTTCATGTCAAGATCAAAGAATTCCATCCCATGACCCTATCTTTAATCCATTCAAGAAGTCCTTCAAAATAATAATGTCATCCAAAATAAACCTATCCTTGACAAAGATTCCATTCCCAATCATGTCATCCAATACAATTCCATCTCTGACCAAGAAACTACCATTGATCAAGAAGTCCAAAAGGATCTGGAATCCTTGACCTTTATGCTATTCACGATCAAACACTTGAAGACAACTCTATACAAAATCCAAGCACATCCATTTCCTAGAATGAGACACTTACCTCCCTAGGGAACATTGATAATCTTCCTCTATAATAAGAGTCTTCTACTTTGGACATATTTGCAAATGATCAAGCTAGAGCTGAATTCACTGGACTCTATGACAATGATCATAAAGAGATTTCAACATTGAATTGGAAGCACCAGTATAATTATCCAAATCTGATGACACAAGATCAAACCAAAGATATCAACCAGAATGTCATGACATCTTATCAACTAGGATCATTTTTCTTTGTCAGATTATGCTTTCTTGTAGATGAGAATATTCCAAGTAACAATGTTCACATACACAATGATGGGTTATCATCTTGCTTTCAAAACAATAAATACCCCATGTTACAGAGAGAATATGTCAAAACATGCATTATAAAGGAAAAGGACTAGGCATACATGAGCATGGAATCCAAGAAACCATACAATTTTGTGAAAATCCTTGACATCAAGGGCTTGGATATTTCTCAATCAGAGAATCTATGGATGTTAGCGGTACCTCCTCGATATTGGGGGAAACTTTATCTGATAAAAACATTAAAATTGGGGCCATGAGTAATCATTGTCATAAGATTGTTGCCAAAACTCCTTCCATCTACAACATAATCCATCATTCCAACATGAATAAACCTTACATTTGGAACCAACAAAAAAAAAATTCTTACAAATCAAAAGTTCTGATGCAAGAGCATCCAGTGGTGTAAGGGCAATCTTGCATCACCCAAAAATAGTTAAATTTCAAGTTTCCCAATTTTTATATGTTTTTACATTTTTGGATACCCTTTTTTTCATAATGAAATTTCCAATTTACGGTTTTTATTTTCTATTCCTGGGTTGAAAGATATTGCAGTTTTAGTTTCCCAGATTTGCACTTGAAAATATTCTGAGTTGGATTTGAGGAACTTAGAGCTTCTGTAATGGCCCTGAAACTTGCTAAAATTGTTGTAGCTGATTTTGATCATTTTCTTGACTTCGAGACCTTTCCAACGGTTCAAACGGTTCGCGAATCGGAGCCCCAAATCAAAAGTTATGGCCCCGGGAAGTTGGCGCACTTTCTAGAAGATACAATTGCAAATGTTCTTTTGAAATTTGAACTTCAAGTTGTAATTTTCGGCCCCAAACTTCCTAAACTCAAATTTTAATGTTGTTTTGGCTCCAAACTAATGAGGAGCTCTATTTATGGGCAGGTTTCTAGTATTTTTGGGTAACTTTTGGGGGACAAGCTCACATATTGCGAAAGGGGTATTCTGTAGCTTTCTGTAGCTGGCATGTGTTGTAGAACTTGGGGATTTGAGATCCTCTACATGTAAGAAGCTCCATTGTCTAAATAATAAAATTATTCTCTTGTTTGTGGGTTATTTCTATGTCTCAGGCTGTGCCCTCATCAAGTTCAAAATCAAATGTCAAAGGCCATTGAATCAAACACAAATCCAAGTGGAAAAATGAAGTTAAAATGGATCCCAAAGAAAAATGGATCAAGCAAAGACAAAATTCCAAATCCAAAAGTCAATCAAAATATGGAACCACAAGAAAAGAGGACTCCCACATATAATACATGTCCACCGCCTTCAAAATGGTCATCAATCAAGGCATACAAAATTGTTTGTTCCAAAAACCATCCCAATAAAATTCCAAACTCTGCCATCCAACGTCAAGTTTGGAAAATAAAAAGTGGTTTCAACCCTCCCACATATAACATCATCCATCATAATCCTAGCTCTTTCCTAAAGTCTAAAACACATACCTCACAAATCCATTACATCTTGATAGCAACTCTTTATTATAAGGACTCTCATGGCACGCTATCATGATGCGTACATTCTAATAAGGCCAACTCTAGTATCAAAAAGGATCACAATGACATCAATTAGTTGTATACAAATTCTATGATCCTAACAAGGGAACTACTTCAAAAATTTCATTATTGGCATATCATGGCACTAGTCTCTACATCAACATTGTCAATAGTTTCAAAATAATCAGTGAGCATCCAAGACATCTTGTCCATATAAAAAATACCAAAAAATTTGCAAAATCAAAAAAGTAAAAAAAAAATAGTAAAGAGAAAAATTTTGTCCAATAGTGAAAACCAGTCTTATGGCACTTTGGATAAGTACCATGATGAAAACCTAGAAAATAGGCATCATGTGTAAAATATATTATCTATATGGAATTTTACACTTGGGGGTAGGTTGTCTCATCTCCCATGCCTTCCTCATGACATTTACATTTACCCATTCAATCCATATCATTCCCATACATTTTCCAACCTACCTTGATTTTGATATGGACTAGGATACAAACAAAAAATCATGCTTTGGGAAAACTCCTAACATGTCTATCTGTTGGTCACATACTATCCATGAAACATCAATTCATTTCCTTCATAGCATTATCTAGACGCATACATTTGGTAGCCTAATTATTCCTATGCGACATATTCCTTGAAGGTCAAATGAAAATTCCTCCAGTATCATGTCTCCTATCTTTTACTAAATCCACCTATCATCCTTTCATGTTTTTTTCTTATCCTAGTTTTCCCTTGTCAAACAGTCTAAGGATACTCCATCATCCCATACAATCCTGAAAAGACGTCATTCCAAATGGAATAAACCAAATCCATACAATATTGTTGTGCATCCTAGCACATCTCCAGTCCTACTGCAAACCTTAATCATAGTCACATTATCATCATCCTCACGTTGTTTTAGGATGTGTCCTTCCTACGTCAAACAATTTCGTCATCATCATCATCACATGTCAATTGGTATTCAACTTGACTAATAGGCAAGATCATGTTTTTCCTTGGATCCTTTTGTGTAGGAATAATTCACATGCATTTTTCACAATCCTCTCAAAAAATTGCAAAATACAAAAAGACAAAGAAAATCATAAAACATCAAAAAGAAAAAAAATCATAAAATGTCAAAAAGACAAAAATTTCGTAAAAAGTCAAAAAGACAAAAAAAATCATAAAATGTCAAAAAGAAAAAAAAATCATAAAACATCAAAAATCACAAAAATTTAAAACATGTCGAAAACATAAAAAACATCCAAATAACCTTCAAAATCCCAAAAAATAGAGTCAAAGTCAATAAACATTTGTCTTTGTCATTGTCGAACTATATTGCCTCTACAACTAAACGTAGGCAAGGCCATCTGTCGATGCACCCCCAAGGCTCCCTAGGTTAGTCCTTTAGCATTCGTTGTGTCAATAAAATAAGTCAAACATGGTCACACATGAACAAAAGATAGTCATTTGAAACACCAAACATTTAAATCGTGAACTAATAGAAAGCATAGTCCAATCAGTCATATAGTCAAAATCTGTCGAATTGCCAAAATAGTGTCAATCTCATCATTTTATGGTCCCTTCAAAGATGTGTCATTCTTGGACTTGGACCTCATCAAAATTTCATTTATCTTTTTAGGATGTGTCCTTTCTGATGATAGGCACTGTCAAAAATGTCAAACTATCAAGCAATCCACCTTTGACAAACAAATATTTGCAAACACAATTGAGTGGCTATTAATTTTTCTGGTCTATTATATCTTATCTTTTTATTGTTTTGTCTCTTGGTCATGTTACTAGCTAACTCAAGGATGTACCATGAAGGATTTAGAGGTGCGATGATGTCTCATGACCTATTTTTGTTTTCTTGACTATTGTCTTTGGTGTGTCTTGAAAAAAATACTAGGGCAACTTAGCCCTTAGTATGAATTGGGACATTCTTTATTTGTGACTATCTTTTTTTCAAGTGGATGACCTTCCACACCTTGGTCTATACTATATCATGGTTTTTTTTGTCCATTTGTGCCATTTTAACATTCAATGATCATTCAAGCAACATCTATTAGTACTTTGGAAAATATTGAAGGTTTCTTTCTTGTCCTACCCTTCTTCTTTTCCCCTCTAACATTTTATGTAGTATGCATCTTCAGCATCCTTATCCTTGTGTCCTTCATCTTCTCATCTTCTCATCCATTTCAAGAGCATACTCGTGTTCTCTAAACCCAACCATCCTCTTGAGGGGACATACCGCTACCTCCTTGTCATTCTTCCTCATCCTTTTCTTCGTTGGGGCATATTTTTTATTTGTTTTTTTTGTCACAATGTGATAAACTACATTATGACAAAGAGGGGAAAAATTTAGACACATAAAAATGTCCTAGACCCACAAACCACATTTTTCTATGTCTTATCATATTTCGTCTATAGTCCATATTCAACTATTAACAAAATAATTCTTAATTATTTAATTAATTCATGTCTTATATTCCTCCTAACTATTTAATAAATAAGTTATATTTATTTATTTATTTAAATGTGTCGCTAATTTCATATGTCCCTTTATAATTTCCCTTAATTTATTTAATTATTACTTGTCTGCTTTCTATTTTTTCCTGATTGTTTAAATAAATAAACTTTATTTATTTATTTAAATATGCCATTAATTTCTAAATGTCCTCTTATAATTAAATAAATTCCTATAATTTATTTAATTATTATCTACCTTGGCTTTTTCTAATTTTGAATAAATACATTTATTTAAAATTGTCCACTTTCTAATTTCCCTCGAAGTAAATAATTAAAAAATAATTATTTACTATCACATGGCCCGACCACTTTTGAATTAAATTAGATTTTAATTCAAAAAAGACAACTCAACCTTTAAAAGGAAATAATTTAAAATTATTATTTGATTCTCCATATTTTATTTTTTTAAAAACAAATCTCACTCCATTTCAAATGCTGCCCTAACCCTAATTTCTAATTGTCACATTTAATTTCAGCCGTTGATCTTAGGGAATTTCTCATATGACAATCTTGGCCATTTATCTAAAATTATCTTTTCTATAAAAATGAAATTTTAGCCTCATTTGGACATCTCTTGACTTTGTGATTTGATGTTGTCATAATATTTCTACATACTTTAGGCTTGCTTACATACTGGCATTGTTAATTTTTGAATATAGTCCTTTAATATTTGCTTAGGGCTTGTCATAGGTCAAATTCACTCATCAAAATTTGAGGGAAAACATCTACTTACAAAAAATGGAGAAGGTGCAATGAAGGTGATTCATGGAGGAAATGAAGACTTGGTGAGATTGATTTTTATTTTTTTGCTTTCTAACTCCAATGTTCTTCATTGTTTAGCTGGGGTTTAGTCTGTTTATGCTTTATAGTACTAACCTAAAATTTTCCCTAAGTTACAGTTCTAAGGAGGAATGTTCATGAATGAGGATGGAAAGACCAATAGGATATGATGGAGGACTTGTAGTGGGATCAATAGTGAGTGACGGAGGATCATTAGGATCTTGATTAGCATTGTGTTCACTTAGATTCAAGGTATTTATTTGATCTTCTATTTGTGCTTGGGATGCATATGTATCATCAAGGGAAGTGGATGTTAGTGGATCATGGATAGGAGTAGGTGGAGGTGAATTTGGATATCTTGATCATGGATGGGTATAGGATCAAGTTGCTCATGGATAGGTTCTTCATCATTATGGATATCATCTTGATCATAGAAAATATATAGTTTATGGATAGGTTGGACGAAAGTGGTTTGACCTTGATTAGGATTAGGGTTTGATGTTTCCACATGCTTAGGATTAGGATCTTGACATACCTCGTTGGTTGCTTAAATGGAAGTGGAAGGGGATGATGCCTAAATAGGCTCGACATGTTCTAGATCGTCAACAACATGGAGACATGATAATTTTTCTTAAATGAGTGCTTATATTGATTTTGATTGGGCAAGATGTGTGGATGACCAAAAAAGTACTAGTGGAAGTGCATTTCTTGTGAGATAGCCTAGTCTCCTAGTTTAGTAAGAAGTAGGACTCAATGTCTTTATCCATAGTAGAAGTTGAATATATTGTTGCAACATCTTGTTGCACCTAGTTTCTTTAGATGAAGAAGACTTTGAATGGTGTAAAGCTGGTATATGATGAACCCATTCCAATACTGCATGATAATACCAGGGTGCTACCACAATAATGGGTTACACTTTCTGGGACATCTTGATTTTTGTCTGAAATCACATATTTTTGGAAAATATAATGATTTAACCCTTTAAAGGTCCCATTTAAATGATTTTAGTTAAAGAGTGTTTGATCAAACCCCCTTAGAGAAAAACCCCTTGGATAGAACCCATTTAGTTTTAAACCATATCTATAATGGAGTCTCCTCTACACCTATCAAAATGTTGATAAAAAACCATTTTTGATTTACCTTTTGGGCGATCAAATGAATTCATTTAGAATTTATATTTTGTAAGTATGCATCCCTTATTATAAGCTTCCCAAAAAGTATAATTTTAAATATATTTAATTTGATTATTATATTTATTTTTATTTCTTGTGAATGTAGCTTTTTCAATGAACATTAAGTTCTATGTTTCACACATACAAAAAAAAGGAAAATAGAGAAAAAAATTTAAAAAATGCATGTGCACTAGGTATTCATGTCCTTATTCCAACAAAAAAAAAATAAGTTAATTCAAATGAATACAAAAAACTTTTTGTAGTATGAAGTACACCTTTTTCCAAATAATAATTACTTTGACTTGGAAAATTAATTTAAAAAAATATATGTAACAAATAATTATGAAAAAATATCCATGCACTAGATATTGGTGTGAAAAATCTATATTTTAAAAATTAGAATTATATTTTTGAACCAGTGATCTTGACCTACTCTAAGTGATGCAAAACAATATGTGCAAAACAGAGGAAAACAACACTGACATCTCAATGATAAGCCTAAGGAAAAGATTTCCTTGGTTGGCCTTTGATGAAACTTGATATGTATGCTCTTTTTTTATGGAAATATGATGAGAATGGATACATGGTGCATAATATGAAATGAAGAAGGTAATGATAAAGGTGGATAAATGACAAAGTAACTAAGATTGATGCAAGAAAATGGGGTTAAGTATGCAAAATGTGCTTAGTAATGGCTTGAGAATGACTCAAAATTTTGATAGCACAAAGGTGCTAGAATGCTTAAGGTTCCCAAAAAGAGAGGTGATAAGTACCTTGGATAAGACAAGGTTCACATGTGATTGATGTGACAAGTCAAAGATTCTAGAAGACTTTGACACATGTGAGTGATGTGACAAGTAAAAGATTCTAGAAGACTTTGACACATGTGACTGATGTGACAAGTCAAAGATTCTATAACTTGCATGGGAAAGAGGAAAGCCTTGGAAGGATAAAAAGGAATTAAAAATTCCTTGGGGGATGGGGAGAGTTGACCAAGGTACTGATTAGGCTAGATAATTAGTGGCTTAGGAAGATTAGAAGCCAACTTGCAAAAGTTGGAGGATGTGACACATCCTAATCAAGGATCAGACATGTGCACATCCCTAATGATGAGATTAGGAGGTTGATTAGGATTAAGAAAAGGATGTGACATGTGAGGAATTAAATAAATGTCATATTTATTTAATTCATTTGATAAAAGGGGTATCAAAGAGGGTAAAGTATTCAATTATTTAACTAGATACCTTAGGGATTTAGGAGAATTAAGGGTATTAATTAGATAATAGAAATATTACCCAATTAACGCAAATAAGGGGGTGTTTAGAAAAAAAGGGATAAATTTGGACAAATGTAAGTGTCCAAATTTAGGTGTCTACATTTTGGCCCTCTTTGAGATGTGTTACAAAGTAGCATCATTTCAAAGAATATTAAAACATAGAACCTAGAAGAAGATGGTTATATTGGAAAAAATACCCCAGTCATTCAAAGGAGTGACTAGGAGGAAAGATGATGGGAGTGATGATGAAGATTAGGGATGAACGATGCCCCCTTGAGAGTACATGTGGGTTCAAGAGAACATGGGTGTGCTCTCGAAATGGATGAGATGATGCAAGGGGAGATGAAGAAGATGATGAAAAGGGATGGAGTGAGAGAGGATGATAAGCAATAGGAGATGGATGAAACACAAATGGATTTAAGGACAAATGTTATGTTGCCCTAGTCAAGCTACAAGCATAAATGTGTTGATGATAGATAGAGTGTTGTTGATGAGGGAACGATATATCCTGAAAAAACACAAGGATAGGGAAGGATACGTCCCAATGATGATGATGAGGGAAGGATACATCCCAAAACAACACCAAAGGATAAGGAAGGATACATCCTGACAAAAGGGTTGGTGATGAGGGAAGGATACATCTCAAAACAACAACAAAGGATAGGGAAGGATAGATCCCGATGATGATGACGTTGGTGATGATTGGATCAAGGCTTGTAGCAAGGCTTGGAACAAGACCAAGGATTTGATTAGATCATTTATGCTAGATAGAATGGATGAGGATTGGATGGAGATGTCAGATGGATGAAAAGAATGAAAATGATGGAGGTAAAGATCATGAAATGTAACAAAATTGATCATGAAATGCAATTCTAATACAATTTTCCATTTTTTGAGAACTAATTTTTGCTATAGCATTAGACACCAAGTGTCAGGGTATACGAAACCAAGGAAATTTAGCATCTAATTCATAAAATAACCACCATAGATGAGAAGGCTATCCCAACACCCCAAAGTCATGAACACCTTGGTTGGGATAGGCATTGAGATAACCACAAGCAGAAAAGGATACCCCAGTGTAACAAGAGATGATGGGAGTCTTGGTGGGTACTATATGGGACAACCAAGCAGAAAACAACAAACATAAGATCAAGATACGCCCCTATGTTTACCAGTCAAAGCACACCATTATATGATGGATCAAGGTGACCAAGACAAGTGATGATAGGGAGCTCAAATGATAAACAAAAGCCAAAAGAACCAAAATATCATAATCAATTTCAAAAATCCTTTTCCATAGGATCAAGGGGATGGATGGGATTGATGAGGTCTGTTAGGAAGGATGCATCCTATTGAGACCAAAGATGGATACTAAAATAAAAGATCGATATGATGCAGGACAGTCAAAGCTGATTGGATCTCATGATACTAGTAGATCTCATTTGTTAAGAACCAACTAGACAAGGGCATAATTTGACAACACAAAACAAGAAAGACAAGACACAAAATTGACACACCCTAAAGACCTAGGGGTTTGGGAGCCGATCAAAGATTAGCCTTGCCTACGTGAAAGCACAAAGCCCTCATAGTTTGATAAAAGGCTAATGAGTGGCCATGGATAAAAAGTGGGAAGAGGATGACAGAGATCTTGATGATAGATAACAATGATAGGATGGACAAAAGGAGCCCTAGGTGTGGATCAAATGATCAGCCTTTCCTATGTGAAAGCGCAGCGGAAACATAGTTTGAAAAAAAACCAAAGGAAAATGATAAATAAAGGATGATGATAAGATAACCTTGATAAGGGGATAAAATGATGAGACTGAGATGATAAGATAGGAGAGACATGTTGGATTGGATAAGATGGTGACAATCAAAGCTTAGGGATGGGATAGTTATCCAAATCATCAAAAGATGAATTGGGATGGTGATACGATGGATAGATGAATGATGAGAAAGGATAGGAGATTGAAAATATGTGCAAAAGAAGTGAGAGTGATGATGATGAGATAGATGGCATTGGGTTGAATGGGGGCTGGCCTATAGCTAGATACAAATGAAAAGGGATTAGGAGATGGGATGAGGATAGATATAAATATATAGGGAGGTAAAGATGGGGAGATGGAGTAGGTTGTTTGGATAGATGGATAGGAAGATAAGGATTTGGATGAGGAAAAAGTTACTAGATGGATAGATGAAAAGGGATGATATGATGGATAGGAAGATGAGGATGGTGAGATGGAAAGGATTTTTTGGATGAATGATGTCTCCAAGGACTTATTTCACAAAGGAAGAAGATTCCCTTCTCTAGATATGTCATATATAATGAGGCATGAGGGATGGAAGATGGAAAGATGGGAAAATAAGGGAGTGATATGGATATGGATAAGATGCATGGATAAGGAAGGGAGATTAATGGTAGCATGATGGGTGGAAAAGGAAGGTAGATGAATGCGAATAAGGATTAGGATAGGGGTATGTGCAGGATCATCATGGAAAAACCAAGCCCTTAAGTGGCAAAAAATTCAGAAAATCAGTGTTAGGAAACTTGACGTAAAAATTTCAATAAGTTATATATATTATTTGAAAAATATGTAAGAATAGAATTTGTAGAAAATTAAATGTAGTTTCTAAACTACTAGGTTTATTTAAAAATAAATAAAATCTATTTGGTGAAAATTTGAAATTTCAATGCAATAGTACTTAAATTTCAGGGAAAAAATAAGAAGTAGGTGTTTGTCTGACCACCCTAACCATAATAAAATTATAATATTTTTTTATAAGAATTTATATATAAGTAGAGGACTCATGTATGGATGTGATACATATTTTTTTGTAATTTTTTTCCAAGTAAATAATTAATTATAATTTTTTTATTAAAACTTTTTAAAAATATAAAAACTCATATGTCTGACCACCTTAACTTGGTTGAAACTTCATGAAATTTAATTTTTCTTTTCTTAATCCTATATTATGTAAAGCATAGAATGTGATGCATGTTTTGGATTCAAAAAATGTGATACCATTTGAAAGTTATAGATGTTTTTCAATCAGCCTATCGATTAGGACTTTAGTCATAATTCTAATAGAAAATGAATAATAATTATTCATTAAATTCAAATTAAAGTATAATTTATATTTGTGGAAAGCTAAGAATATCCTCTAAAAACCCTTTTTGTTTCATCAATTTTGGGTTAAAAAAAGTCGCTAGCCGCATACCCCACAAATACCCATAATATTGCCACTTTTTGGCCCATCATGATCTTGCACATACCCATAGTGTGCAGATGAGGGAAATGTATGCCAAGAGGTGTCCAAAGCATGTTTATATGTTTTCCCCTATCGATATCAAGATCACAAGGAGGATGGAGGGATTGGGATAAATGGGATATGGCAGATAAGATGTGGATGGTAGAAGACGATGGAGGAGATGGTTGAAGGGGATGCAGTTACTCCCAAGTATGGAAGGAAATTGGATGGGGGATTTATGCATGATGCCTATTTTCTAGGTTTTCATCATGGTACTTATCCAACATGATTTTTTTCCAAGTTTTCACCATTGGATGAATTATTTCTCTTTACTATTTTCTAGATTTTTTTTTGTATTTTTGACAATTTCTTACTTTTTTGACTTTTTTGAATTTTTGGATAGTAGGTGGATGGAGATGGATAAGGATAGGGATGCAGATAAGGGGATTGAAAAGATATGTGATAAGGACATGAAGTATCAAAATCCATATGAAGTATTAAGAGCCCATGTGTGAAGAAATTATTAGATGTTGGTACAACCTTATTAGGATAAATGGAATATGTAAGAGGATGAACTAGAGGGATTTGATGGGAAATATATGTGGGATAATAGATGGGATGTTGGAAAGGGTATGGAAAAAATGATGGGGTAGGTGTGTGATGGGGTGGTGAGTTCAGGACCAACAATGGCACATATGGTGGTGTATGTGAAAGGATAGGAGGATTAATGGATGGAGAATGTGGGGATAATGGAGGAGATGGGATAGTGAATTTTGGGACATAAGGACCCAAAAAAAAATTAAAAGATGAAAGGGGTGTATGATTAGATTTTGGATTAGCAACTTTGGATGTTAAGGATTTTTCATTTGAAGGGATTGTATATTTTCTTGAAATCCACATATTTTTTTTTTTTTTTTTTTGTACCTTTGCATTTATGGATTTGATTTAGATTCTGGATTTGATTTTGGATTGGATTTGGATTTTGGATTGAATTTGGATCTTAGATTTGACTTTTCTTTTTGTCAACATGTCTTTTAGAGGGGGCATGAGGAGCTTTTGATTCATGTGGATTTTTAGATTCATTCATTTTTATTTTAGCATCCAAATTTCTTTTAGTAGCAATGGGATGGGTGTGAGGAGAGGGATGATGTGGAGTGATGGAGGTAGGATTATGGGGATTATGTGTAGATGGAGAATGTGTAGGTATGTTCCTTTGTTGATCCTATTTAGGGGACATGAGAGTGGGATGTTTATGATGGTTGACATGGATAGGTGATGGATAGATGAAAGGATGAATAGGACGAGATGGAGGAGGTGATTATGGGTTATAAGGGCCCAAAATGGACTTAGTACTTGGAGGAAATGTGATGGGTGATGGGGGGACATAAGGACCCAAAATGGATGGAGTAGAGGAAGGATGGGAGATGGTGGATTGAGGGATGTAAGGACCAGAAATGGATGGAGAAGATGAAGGAGGAATATGGATGGTTTTTTTAAGGAGATATGATGGAGGAGGGGTGATGGCAGCAAATGATTTGGTGGAGCGATGGGAAGAGCCTATATTTCTTTTGGAAGAGGCCCGTTGAGGACATCTAGAGGTTGTACCAATATCTTTAGATTGTGAGTCTTGAGAAACATGTCGAAGACCTTGCATACAGATTTGTTCCTTGACCTATATGGGCTCTTAAATACCTTTCTCATGAAGGCCTAAACTTTTTCCTTGATAGTTCATTTTCTTGAGCATTTGATCCATGATTGGATTTTTGTTATTCTGGAAGAATAATGTGAGTCCATTATTAAGCAGAGGATGATGGGTGGTATATATGGTTGGTTTTTCTTCTACAAGGATACCACCATGGAGGAATGTAAGAGTACCAAGGGGATATACAAGTGATGTGGGGATAAGAATTTTATGCAATGATGGAAGATCATGAGATGGAGATAAGGGGATAGCAACCTCTTTATTGGGACAAGTGAGGGGTAAGGGATCAAGAGAGGGATTAGGTGATATGATAGGATCTGGATTTGTGATGGTAGGTGATAAGGGATCATGTGATGGAGATGGAGACAAGGGCTCATGAGAATGAGTGGTGGAATCTTGAGTGACAAGGGGATCATGGGATGGAGTGGATGGAGGACTATGATCTTGAGATGGACTAGATGGGATGATAGGATCCTGCTATGGAGAAGGGGATATGCCGGTGTGCTTTGGATCAAGCTCTTGGCATGAATCCTCATGTGCAGGAGGCATGATATCAGAGTGTTGTAGGGACTCCTCAAGTGGGGGAGATGGAAGGATGGAGAATTCATGAAGTTTATGGGAATGGATTTCAATGTTGCTAGGAGTGGGAGGAGTGGATTGGACTTGGGTGTCTTTGCTGGATTGGATGGATGTAGGTGTAGGAGGAGCATATTGGATTTGGATATTTTCAAGGGGCTCAGTGGATCTTGGAGTAGGAGATGGGGACTCAATGGATTCAGTGGGTTTGACAATTTCAACATTTTGAGTGATGCATGTAACAAAAATAATAGGTGTTGGATAGAGAAGGGTCTCATCACTAATGACTGTGGATGAGGTATTAGGATAGCATGGTTCCATGATTTCATGATGTGGAGTTGGGGATGTCTTCTTCGTCATAAGTCCTTGGAGAACTTCTGGAGTGAGAAAATTGCATACTCTAGGATTGGCTAGGGTGATGGGCATAGATGAAGGATTAGGGATTGGTGAAGGATTGGGATTATGGATTGGTGGACTAGGATTAGATAGAGGAATTGGGTTGGATGTAGGATTGGGGGTTGATGGAGGATTAGGATTGGATGGAGAGTTAAGGTAGGGATATTGGAGTGGTGAATTAGGATAAGGGGACATGGACTATGGATTAGGACAAGAGGATATGGTTGGTGGATTGTAGTATGGGTATTGAGATGGTAGGTTGGATAAGAAGACATGAATGTTGGATTAGGATAGATTGATGGGGACGTAGGATTAAGGTAAAAGGGTGTGGTTGTAGGATTAGGATGGGTTGATTGGTATGGAGGATTCAAATAGGGCGATATGGATGAGGGATTGTACTAGGAGTATTGGGATGGCCGATTAGGATAAGAAGAAGCAAGTATCAGATAAGAGGATGGTGTAGATAAAGGACATGATGAATATTCAAATGGGGAAGATACTGGAGATCCCTTGTCAAAGGTAGCATAAGGAGCGTGATTAGGCATGGATGAATACATAACATGATAACTTGAAGGGGTGATTGGATTGTGGAAAGCGGGTGGAGAAAGCTTACTAGTGATGATAGCGTCAAGGGGATCTATGTCATATACTTATTGATCAACAAAACTCTCATTATCATCATCGACATAATTAGGGTTCCCCTTGATTACTATTGATGGAGGATAAGGATTCATGATGATGAAAGGATAGATAGGATGGATCAAAGATTGTGGATGGAAACAAACTAAAGCTCAAATAAGGATTTAGGTCAAGCTCAGATTGGGATTAGATTAAAGTTTAGATTAGGATGATTGAATGATGCGATGGGATTGATTTTTATGATCGAATTTGATTATAAAAGGATGATTACGACATCGAATCTACTTTGAGATGGAAGTAGATTGATTGGGTCAAAGGTGATTGGATAGGGATGGGATTGGATTAGATTGGATAAGATCAATCAATGAGACGATTGATAGGTTCAAATGATGGATCAGATAGGATGATGAAAGGGATTGTAAACCCCATTTAGAGATTACCCTAGGTGACTTATGATAGTGATTGATTGGATTAAATGATAAATGGATGATTGCGGCATCGAATCCACCTTGAGATTGAAAGCAGATTGATTAGGCTGGAAATGATGATTAACTTAGGATAGATGACAATCCTAAGTAGATTTTGTTGATGATAATAAAATTTAGATACCTAGGTCAATTTGGATAATAACTTCTGAAATGAAGTTAAAGGGATTTGGATGGCGAAAACGATGATGGATACCTAACCTAGAGATGCTCTCAAATGATGTACTTATGTGATTTAGATGATGAATGAATGACCTTGCAAGAATGCAGATAGAACAAATATCATATTGGGATTGGATCAGAGGACATGTAGGATTGATTCTAAACAAATTTTAGGGGTTTTAACTAGAGGATGTAAGATGCTGACAATCAAATTTTTCTAGATTTGGGAGTTTTCAAAAATTGTCAAATTTTTCCATTTTAAGTAACTACACAAGCATATCTTTGAGAGTCTAGTTTTTTCCCAAAAATTACCTAAAACTAAGGTAGGATGAATTTCCAACTAACATACTAAGTTTGAGACATGTGTCCTGTGTTATTAACAAAATTGAGTTTTCAAAAACTGAAAAAAACACTAAATTATGATTTTGAGGGTCAAGATGAAAGTTTGAAGCCTCAAAAATGTGTCAAAGTGGGGGCCAATTAACTAAAGGACAACTGAGAATCCAAATGCCACTTCATAACACAACCACCCATAAAATTTTAGCCCAAACGGACACTTGAGTCAAAAGTTATGGCCTTCGGAAGTTCTTGCATAAAAATCAAAACTCCTGAAACGAAGTCTAGATGATTGGGATGGATGATTTGATGATAGATATGGAATCTAATGATGTTCTAATAATTACCTATGTGGTTTGGTTGATGAAACAATGACTTATAGAAAAGTGTTGATGATGGGAAAATGGTTGCTCAAAATGACTAAACATAGGGTGAAAATAGTTGTCTAGAGGGAAGGTTCACCCAAATTAGGGTAGGTACACCCCTTTAGAGGGTAGGTACACCCAAGGATATTCAGTGAAAGATAGGAGGGGAACGAATGCTTAAAATAGGTGGATGGGTGCTTGGATCAAGGAGATGATTGCTTGGATCTAGGGGATGAATACTTAGAATGAGGAGATGAATGTTTGGGATGGGGAATGGATGCTCAAAATGAGGAGATAAATACTTGAAATGAGGTGGATGATCAAACTGAGGAGACGAGCCTTCAGAATGAGTGAACTAGTGATAGAAATGACTAAATGAAGGGTGAAAATGACTGTTTGGAGGGAAAATTTTCCCAAGTTAGGGAAGGTATGCCCCTTTAGAGGGCAGGTACACTGCTTTAGAGGTAAAGTACACCCAAGGATAGGTCAAGTTTACCCATTGGTGAAAGATAGGTAGAAGAAGGGTGATTAGCTCAACTAAACAGGTGCTCTGAACAAGAGGATGAATGTTTAGATCAAGGAGATGAATGCTTGGGATGGCGAATGGATATTTGGAATGGAGGGAAAATGCTTAGAATGGGAAAACAAGTGCTTGAAACAAGCAAACAGGTGATCGAAATGGGCAAATGGGTGCTCGAAATGACTGAATGGATGATGAAAAAACCTGTTTGGAGGGTAGGTCAGCCCAAGTTAGGGAAGGTATTCCCCTTTAGAGGGTGAGTACACCCCTTTAAAGGGAAGGTATACCCAACTTAAGGGCAAGCTCACCCAAGGATAAGGGGGAGTTCACCTGTTTAGTAAAAAATAGGCAGAAATGGATGCTCGGATCAAGTAAATAGGTGCTCAAAATGATAAGGTTCCTGCTCTAAATGAGGGGATGATTGCTCAATATGATGCAAGGGTGTTCAGAATGGGGGGAATATTTCTTAGAATGCCCAAATGAGTATTCAAAATGAGCAAACGAGTGTTGGAAATGGTTGAACGAATGATGAAAAAGGTTGTTTAGAGGGAAGGTATGCCCTAGTTAGGGAAGGTACGCCCCTCTGTAGGATAGGTACACCCCTTTATAGGGCAGGTATGCCCCTCTACAAGGAAGGTTAACCCCTCTATGGGGAAAGTATGCCTATTCAGTGAAATGTTTGAGAATTTTGACAGAAACAGGTTGAGGATTGATTGAGATAGAGGGCAGGTTTGCCCCTCTATACCAAGACTGAACTTGACTTAGGTGAAAATAGTTATGGAAAAGGACCCAAAAGACTACAAAAAGAAAGAAAAAATAAAAGGTTATCTTGAATCAATAGTAATTCATTGGTTTTGCTTGAAGAAAAGAGTTCAAGCAACACAACCCTAAGATTTAGTAGTAAAAGGGTATGGCCAACAAAGTCCTTAATCTAGGATGAACAAGGCATCTAGGGATTCCTCGATATACTCTCGGTACATGAGGCACAACCATGAACATCAACATGTCTACAAGCATGATTCAAGAACCCCATCAAAATACTCAAGGGCTTAGACCAACTCTTCATGTCTATCTAAGTATCACCCTAGCTTCTATGCTCCACCAAACATGACAAGACTGGATTGGGGTATAGCTTTGGCTCTCCCCCCTTTGTATACCCCTCTGGTACACATGGTTGGGATTGTCCCTTGGGGTGATGAAATCCCCAAGCAGGTCCCACTAGAAAGAGAGCATTAATCATTTTTGGCTACTCCCTAGGATCACATGAAGTGCAAGGGGAAAGTGTGGATGATGTTGTGCTCTCTTGGGTGACACAATGGACTTGCAAACACAACAAACAATGGATTTGACACCCCCTAATTAAACTATGTGCCTAGATTAATTAGTGAAAATGATAAGGAAACTATGCAAAACAATCATATTGCAAGACAAAATGTCAGTTGTTTTGATCTTTGTTCTTCGTCAATCATGAAATAAGTTGCATGAATGTTAGCAAAAACACAAACACACTCACAAAAAAATGATTTTAGAGTGTTAGAGTCTCAAAACAATGAAAACGGAAGCCAAAGCGAAGATAAAATGATTGTTTTACCTCACAAGAAGGCTCTGTCTAGGCAAGTTCACCCCTATCTGGGGCAGGTATGTCCCTCTACAAGGGAAGGTATGCCCCTTTGTAGAAAATAGTTAGCAAACAACCTGGAAAAGAGATAAAAACAATAGTTTTACCTTGTAGGAAGCTCTAATTTAGGTAGGTTCGCCCCTCCCTAGGGCAGCTACACCCCTTTGTAAGGGAAGGTATGCCCCTCCTAGGAAGGTATGCCCTTCTGTAGGGGCATGTATGCCCTTCTGCAGAAAATAGTGGGTGTGGTCACATGTCTACAACCTGAACTACAAAAAATCAAAAAATAGAAAACATAAAAGATATGGACACATTTTTTGGGTCCCACCGAGCATGTTATAAATGTGAACCAGTGATCCTGACCTACTCTAAGTGATGCAAAAAAACATGAAAAATAGAGGAAAACAACACTGACACCTCAATGATAAGCTTAAGGGAAAGCACAAAAGAAAGATAAAGATGAAATGATTATAGCTTTTGTGTGTTGATCTCCTTGGTTGGCCCTTGATTTAGCTTGATATGCATGCTCCTTTTTTATGGAAATATGATGAGAATGGATACAAGCTGAGTAATATGCAATGAAGAAGGTAATGATAAAGGTGGATAAATGACAAAGTAAGACTGATGCAAGAAAATGGGGTTAAGTATGCAAAATGTGCTTAGTGATGGCTCGAGAATGGCTCAAAATTTTGATAGCATAAGGGTGCTAGAATGCTTAAGGTTCCCAGAAAGAGAGGTGATAAGTACCTTGGATAAGACAAGGTCCACATGTGACTGATGTGACAAGTCAAAAATTATAGAAAACTTTGACACATGTGAGTGATGTGACAAGTCAAAGATTCTAGAAGACTTTGAAACATGTGAGTGATGTGACAAGTCAAAGATTCTAGAAGACTTTGACACATGTGAGTGATGTGACAAGTTAAAGATTCTAGAACTTGCATGGGAAAGAGGAAAGCCTTGGAAGGATAAAAATGAATTAAAAATTCCTTGTGGGATGGGGAGTGTTGACCAAGGTACTGATTAGGCTAGCTAATAAGTGATTAGAAGCCAACTTGCAAAAGTTGGAGGATGTGACACATCCTAATCAAGGATTAGACATATGCACATCCCTAAAGATTAGGAGGTTGATTAACATTAATAAAAGGATGTGACATGCGATGAATTAAATAAATGTCATATTTATTTAATTCAATTGATGAAAGGGGAATTAAAGAGGGTAAGATATTTAATTATTTAACTAGATACCTTAGGGATTTAGGAGAATTAAGGGTATTAATTATATAATAGCAATATTACCCAATTAACACAAATAAGGGGGTGTTTAGAAGAAAAGGGAAAAATTCGGACAAATGTAAGTGTCCAAATGTAGGTGTCTACAATATCCTTTCTATAAAAAAAAGTTATGCATGCCAAAGTAGACATCACTTTTTAAAAATTTTGTTTAGTAGAAAAAATAAGTTATTAAAAATTACATAAAAGGATTCACAATTTTTTATTTTTTATTTTTTTAAATATAATTAGAATCTACACACAAAATCTCACAAATCAATAGTTTGATTAATCTTCAAATTCTTAATGGTTTAGCTGCTATAGGTGTAAGAAAGTGAAGATCTAGTTAAAAAAGTTGATTTCAATGTAAAGTTTGGTCAGTATAGTTAATATTTCTAAGAATATGGTAATGCATTCATTAACCAAACACATTTCTATTTGGTATCACTTTCTAAGAGAAAATTTTGTAGAACAAGAGGTTAGATTGGAGTGTGTCTACCAAGGATTAGATTGTAGATATCTTCACTAAGATTCTTTCAAAGGATACTTCTAAGTATCTCTAGTAGAAGTTAGGGTTATTACCCCTCATTGTTTTGACTAGATTGATAAATGGTGCATCTATCTAGAAGGATAAATCCATGTCATATATTTTTCTCTTGTATTGATGTGTGCTATCTCTCAGGGGGATTTGGTAGTAAGGGGAGTTTTTAATTAGATGAGTAGGTAGTTGGTTGGTTGTTGGTGTTAGGGGGGATGGTATAATTGTTTGAAGAATTTTTGTAGGTGCAGTGGCCCTTTATCCTTGATCTCAAAAGGGGAAAGTGAGAAGGTGTGTGTTGCCATCAATTACAAAGGGGGAGATTGTTACATATTAACATATGCTAGTATATATTAAATATTATATATTAATTTATCATATATTATATGTCTGTGAGTTTGTTGTTTGGAATTGGTTGTCATTGTTGGAAACATTAAATTTGGGTTGTCATTGATGTATGATGATGTATTGTTGATATTCATGATTTGTTTTCATGCCTTGTTTAATGTTAATGAAAGAAGTATTGGGTATGGTTGTTGTCAACAGAGTTGATATCAAAGATGATATATTAAGACGAGGATTAGAAGCATTAAGATGAGGATTAGAAGTGATACTATTGGTGGAGATATGTTTTTTATGGTCTATAGTTTGTTGTATGCTCTCTTCTATTGTTCTTGATGAATTATGTGTTGCTTCAAGCTATTTTTGGCCTCCACAAGTTATTCCAAACTTTCATTTTAGGAAGATGTTGTGAAAGAATGTTTGGGAGAATGCTCTACATTCCTCCACTATTGGAGACATGGTCTTGTGGTTTGGGATTCACCTTTTTTTCTCTATTTTCATTGAAATCCTATCTTTTAGGTCACCAACATTATTGAGGAGGTTTCTTTTAATTGTAGAAGGTTGGCAGTTTTGTGGGTTGTCTGGACTGGTCCAAAAAATGCTTTGCATTTCTTTGCATTGATGTCTCTGGTCCTATTGCTTGGAGAAAATAATTTCAGTTTATGTACAATGTCTTAGTTCACATTTCATGTGTTGAAATGGTTTTCAAGTTGATATGTTAATGTTATATCTCATGGTTGTGCATTCTATATTTCTATAATGAAGTGTTATGCTCCTGTTTGGTTTGTGATGGCTATTTGTGGCATGAAAGTATGAAATAAGTATCTTGAAGTGTTGTTGGATATTCAAGGAACATCTATTTATGATCCAAACATCATTATTTGATTGATTTTGGTGTTGCATTGTGTTTGAGTTGGTCTTCTAGGTAATTTATGGATATCTGGCTAACAAGGCTTATTATCTTGCTTGTACTATGTGTTAGAGGTTTTATGCTAGCATATTAAGTTATGTTAAGGTGTATTTGGCTCTTGATCTATCTTGGTTAGAATTTTATTGAGTGAATTCAGTTGAAGATATGTTTTTGGGCTGACTAGTATTGTGTTACAAATTTTATCTACATGTTTCCTTGTTACCGACTTGGGTTGATGTGGGCTAGTATGTGAGTTGTTTGGGATCATATTGAAAGATGTAATATGATTATTTTTGTTCCTCTCTATCTCTTGGATAGGACCACACTATGTTTTTGTGGCCAACTTGTTGAGATAATTGTTTATCTTCTTTTTGGGTGACCTAATTGATGTTTTTTTTTTCTTGTAATGGATATAGATGGAAGATCAAATCAGTTGTAAAAGGTAAGAGTGTGGAATGTATTGAAGATCAAGTAGAAGAAGTGTAAAAGTGTGTGGAAAATAGAACCTAGATGTTCTTAACACCTCAGTTAGCAAAGCAAATTGTTGATAATTGTTGTAAATTCTATATCTTCGTGTATCCTACTTTGAGATAGTTAATCTCATCGGGTCCTTATATCTTTTCTTGGAGTCATGTGCTTTAGTATGAAATTCCTTTGTATCTCTCCCTAAGGTTGTACACCTTATTTTGGAATTCCTTTTAGTAGTGATCCTTATTGTAACTTTTGTAAGTAGTGAGCTTCATATACTGTGAGTTAATTATCATTATGCTTTTTCCCTCTTTGGGTTTTCCATGTAAATCTGGTGTCATCTTGTGGATGTGTGTTCCTTGCTTCATTTTTCATTTTTGTTGAGATGGCTAAGGGTTGAATTGCTATATATTTCATCGTTGAGGGTTGGTGACCTTGTTAAGGAACTAAATTTCTTTATCTTTCTTTGTTGTTAATCTATTTGAGGGTTTTCAATCGAGTAAAGAAGTTTGAGTTTGCAGAAGAGTATGTTTTGAAAAGACTTATTCAACCCCCCCTTCAGTATTTGGGTGTGTTCAATATTTTTATCATTTTATATCTTCAAATCCATGTTCTTACATTTTCCACATGACCTATATGTATACTAAACCTAACTTTCATCATAACATACCATATATTGAGGTTATAAATGACATAAAAGTGAAACAACTGAATATGAGAGATGAATGGAATTCTTAGATAACATTAGTCTTTATCATTTATAACTATATTTTATGCTTCATATTTTAGGTTATCCTAGGTTTATGTTCATATGTCCATGTTCCTAGTTAGCATGTGGGTGACATAAATATGCTCAATAGTACATGCTAATACAAGTGATTTTAAAAATTTGTTGTGTTATTAATCACATTTATTCCTCATTCTTTTATTTCATTTATATTTGGGAATTTTTTATTATTCTATGTATGATGTAATCTCCCATACCAATTATTCCATTTACCTTATTGGTTGATATATTTTGGTCTTTTTTTATTACAATTTATTTGGTGCTCTCTTCACACTTCTTTCACCTTCTATATTTGGTTTCATTATTATCTTCCCAAATCATAGATTCATTTTGGATTCCATTTTCCTTGTATGACATATATCCTCTTATTCGTTTTTATATCATCGTTATTCCTGTTTATTATTTACCATTGCGTTATTCTTTTATTTCTACTTGGGATTCTCACATGCCATTTTTTCATTACTATATCATTGTTTTAAGGTAATAATGAAGTCCCCCATCATGTGCACTAATTTTTTCCATATCTTTAGCATACAACATTACATTAGAGGAAAAAATTCCCTCCCCTCTTTATACTTTGGAGCTTTATGGCTACATTTTTCAAGTTACATCAATGAAATCATTCCATCCCTCATACTTGTGTCATGGAAAAATGGACCCTTTTCTTGACATGGGATTAATTCATGATAAAATGGACTTAATGAGGTCTTAATCTAGTGTTGTGAGGCATTTTATGTGTCCAAACTAGGTCTTGGACCCTTGCAAATCAAATAACATGTGTTTATTAGTGTCTTGTAACGGTGTTGTAAAGTCTTGTAATATGCTTTCATACTTTTCTAGACTTATAAAACCTATTTCACCCTATTTATACATTATAAAATATATTTAATAACATTATCACATCAATTTAGAAGGCTTGTAAGATAAATTTAATGATAAATTAGTGTTGTAATGTGTCTTGCACATTCACATTGATTTTTGTGCCCTTATAGGCTATGTGGACCCACTTTTAGTGTTCGAAAGTGTATTTAATCACACTTTCAAATTGATTTATGTGTCCCAAGACCTATTTAACATTTACATCATCACTAATAGGTCCCTAATAACCCATATTGCGCATCTTGAGGCTTTAATTGATCAAATACCCAACAAAGTTGCATTCTAGACCTTATTTCCTAATTCCTCCACTTCTTAGGTGTCAAAATGGCCCCTGTGGGACCCATTCACCATGCATGTTGAATCATTCCCCTCCATTTTCCATGTGTGGAAAATGAGTCCTATTTTCCCCCCATTTTGACCTTTGAGTGGGAAAAAGTGAAATTTAAAGTTTATTTTCACTTCATGTCGGCCTGTGATGAGGTATTATTGGGTACACTAAGGCACAATTGTCTATAAATAAGTATTTTATCCTCATTTTTAAATCTCTCAAAATCCATTATCTCATTCACACATCTCTTATCATTAATTCATCATATATCTTCTCATCCAAGACAAGCAAGGTAGGGTTTCTTCATTAGAAGTCATCAAGTTAGCTTTCTAAAGCATTCAAGGGCTGAATTTTCATGTATTGTTGTGTAATTTCAAGATCTATCATCATGGAAAGGTAATAAATTCAATTTTTCATTATTTATTACATTCTTTCATCATTTTGGTTTAATTACCTAAACATGCCCTAACATTCAACAATTTCTAAATCTCTTGTCTTGTTTGTATCCAAATTTAGGACTCTTGGAGGCTTAAGAATCATTGGAGGTCAAGTTGTAAAGTCATTCAACTCATCACTTCATCATTCAAGTTAAAGAATCAACAAAAAAAGTCATCTTCAGACCCGAATTTGACAGTATCCAAATCAGACACCTGTAGAAGATAGAAGTAAAAATCTAGACCTACAAAATCAAGTCTTGACTTTGCAGATTCCTATAGGAGGACTGATTTTCCATGCATGGAGAATTAGTCCCACCTATAGACCTAAAAACTAAATTTCTTAGAATTCAACTCTCAGCATTCAGAAACCTATTTCCAAAAGTTTTCACCAGAAGCAGGACTGATTCACCATCTATGGTGAATTAGTCCTAGTAGCCATCAATAGTGTTTTATGAGACATTCCAAAACCTTCTAGTAACAAAAATTTACCTCCAGGTGCACTCTGTTTAGTCTCATCAATTTATGTTTACTAGTTCATTCTTGCATAACACAATGTGTTTTCAAACAAGTCATATTTCCTAGGTTGTGCATGTTTAATCAATCAACTAGTTCACATAGTTGCATTCAAATCATCTCATTTAGCTCATAAAACATCACACACATCCTAATTTGAGTGAATCATTAGCATTTTTGGCCCTATCTCTCTCCTTTTAGGTGAAAAACCCTAGAAGTGCAAGAGTAGCATTAGGGTCCCAAAAATCTATGTTTCAATACCATTTGTAATTTTTTATACGTAAAGGATCACTATTCATTTACCTTTCCATTACGTCTTTTACTTTATAAGCTTATTTTTTATACTTTGTCCAAATATGGGTATTTATCTATCCATATGATTTTATGGTCACATTCATAAATATTAATTAGTTTTACCTTAATACTTATCAATTTCACATTATTTGTACATTATCACTTATATCATTTTTATCATGCCATTTTAGGCTATCTTATTTGATAATGCTACTTTAGCTATCACATCATATTGACATCATTTAAGTTACATTGGGGGAGCATTGAACATCCATCCTTTTCCATTTTAGTCATTATTACCATATCTTTACATATAGGATGCAAAAAGCATTATCCTATACATATTTCCACTTTATTACATCATCATTCTCATGAGAGGCATCTTATTTGGTAAAATATGTCAAATGGTGATCTCACATGACCCATTTGATCTCACTTGGGATCATTGAGCATTTCCCTTTATCAAATTGAGGGTACTAAAACTTCCTTTTTATCATATTGGGAGCATTGATCATTCTCATTTGGGATAATTGTGCTTCCCTCTTTATTACACTTGTGGTGAAATCAATCCTTCCATTTGGAAGCACCATGATTTCTCTTTATATATTATCTCTTTTTGGTCATATCTTCATATATGGGAGCATCAAGCTTCCCCTTTATTATGGTATAATTTCATTGCACTTATATGGGTGTTTTGGGCCACTAAGGGTTACATTGGACAATAATTTTCCTATGTTGGGAGAAACATTATTATCCATTGCTATCATCTCCAAGCATGTATTTATCATTCTCATCTTTCAAGACATGTATATCATAGTTACATATTGAAAATCATTAATCTGTATGCTTATATGATTACATGACAATACATGGTTACATATTTGTAAGATTAAATATAATTTTCATTTAACATTTTTCCCTCTCCCAAAAATTACTTGTATCCTATGGATACAATAAGTTTTTAAATAGGCATATCTTGTCGTTATTATTCTCATGTTTAGATCTTTAAATAATGACATGTTCTTATAGAGATTCATCCTTTATTCTTACAGTGATTATATTGAAAGTGAACATTAATGATCACATCCTGATAAGGCTAATTACCTTATATGGACCCCACAGTGATATCATTTGATTGTGTGGGATATACCTACATGCACATTTATGAATGCTACATACTTTTAGATGCATAATCATTCTAGGATTCACATGCACCTTAAAATGAAAGAACAAAAGTAATGGTAAAATTTGTATTATCATGTTGTTTCCTATTTAGGTTTTTGCTTATTGTAAGGGAGTGTTGTTTCTCACGATTGGTTTCTAGTCATAGATTTCTTCATAGTTACAAGCTCATATCACCTAAATTCAAATTTAACTAACTTATTTTCATTACCTTTCCCACTTAGGGCCAACTAAACACAAATCTATGCAATTTATTGGTATATCATTGTATGTAAAGAAATTCATACATTATTTCTAGTCATATCAAACTCTTCAAGCACTATTCATATATCATGTGTAAAAATACTTTAATTAATGTACTAAAAGGAATATGGCTTTGTGTAAATATTTTAGGAACATTTGAATGGTTGAAGATTGCTTTCATTTATTTTTCCATCGATGTTTCTTAGGGTAGGACTAAGAGAACAAGTCCTCTTGTTACATACTATTAGCCATACAAAATTATTTACAAAGAACACTATTCCATTAGATATCAAAAAGACAACCAAGCCAAGTTGATCAAGTGAACTAAAAGAATAAAATTCTGCAAAACACATAATACAAAGTCATGGATGTGGGACTAGATCATATTCGCAAATTCCTTATTAATTATGAAACTCATTCCTGCATAGTGTAAATAGAACATTTTGACTCCAAAATTATTACTAATCTATCATTTACTATTCTCAATGTCAAAACATATTGTATTCAAATTTGAACTCATATTAGATTCAAATCCACAATAATATTTATACATTTATCAATTATAAAACTAAATACTATTATTTCTATTTATGCATTTCAAATTCCTAACACAAAATGTCAAAATTCAATTTCTAATTAACTAATCTCAATTTATTTTGTTACATATACATTTTATTAAATTGTCTTAAAACAAACTTAAAAATTTTACTTTTCTTTACACGATTAAATATTAGATAATTAAATTTCTAAAACTTAATTCGATATGAAGAATGTTAGAAAATTCATTAGGTATCAGCTGTAATAAAATATGATATGATATTATTAGGCTTTAGCAGTATTTCCTTTCAACACATAAAAGCATTGAGCATTTTCTCAGAAGTTTGAAGAAAGAAGGCACTCTGAATTTCTACCAACAAAAGCTTCGGAAAGTCTTTGCTGTATCCCTCAACAGAGACTACAGCGGTCAGAAAAAATGATAGAATGAGTGACATGACTGAAGATTATGACATCTGTTAAGTGTCAACAAAATTTTGTAAAGTTTTCCCTCCTTTTTTCGAACGTCTTCTTTGTGGACGTGACAGTGATAGTGAATGCCGTGCTGACCAAGGAAAGTTATCATGTTTTCAGTTGACATAGAAAGGTCTTGTGGTATGAAAATTAAATGAAGGAAGAAGTTGTTCAGTATTTTCTGTCTTATACAGAAAATTTTTTGTTTTATCAAAACTATATGAAGGAAGAAAGTATTCAGTATTTTTAATCAATAATGAAATGTTTGTATCTTATGAAAATTAAAAGTAGTAGTCATTTGAATTTTTTATCAACACAAAAAAGTCTTGTCGTTTGTCAAAATTAAATTAAATGAAGGAAGAAGTTGTTCAGTATTTTCTGTCTTATACAGAAATTTTTTTGTTTTATCAAAACTATATGAAGGAAGGAAGTATTCAGTATTTTTAATCAATAATGAAATGTTTGTATCTTATGAAAATTAAAAGTAGTAGTCATTTGAATTTTTTATCAACACAAAAAAGTCTTGTCATTTGTCAAAATTAAATGGAGAAAAAATTATTCAGTATTTTGTAGAAAAGTCTTATCATATTAAAAAAATGAAGGAAGAAGTCATTCAATATTTTCTATCAATAGAGAAAATTTGTATTCAACATTGTCTGCATTTAACATTTTCTATCAACACAAACTTTGGAAAGTGTTTGCCTTATCAAAATGAAATAAACAAATCTAGATTACTTCTTCCGTTCCTTTGCCAAAAATCTATTACGCCATTCGTTTACTTCACATGGTTACTAAATGTCTATTGACCAAGGATTATACTAATTGAATAACGTTGTAATCAAGCATCTTGTTTTGATTGAATTATATAAATATCAAATTTAAGAAAAATACCTATTGGTGGAATTGTATATCATCTTAAAATTAATTCAATTGGTTTAGTATAGAAATAAAGAAAAAAAAAATTTATATAGGAAACATATATAATTATATCATATATTTAAGTTAAATATAAATATAAATAAATTTAAGTAATAATGATTATAAAATTGGTATTAGAAAGGGGTTTCACTCATCAAAGTTACTCCATCCTTCATCAAGAAGGTATTTTCCTTCTTACGCTAGCTCTTAATTAGTGAGAGTGATGTCTTCTCTCTATAAGGACTATCTTATAGATATAAATCTTGAACAAAAGGCATAATTTGAGCACTCCTTGGTGTTAAAATGATAAGCATAATGTGAGAAAAAATTACTTAGCCACCAGGGGTCTAACCAAGCCATTAAGAGGATGCAAGAGAGAGAAAATAGGTGGTGACCATCCACCTCGATGAGTAGTAGGCAAAGCCTAGCCAAAAGACTACCTAGCCAATAGCAAACAAAAATCTTCAAAAATTATGAGAGTGGCACTAAGAAGTTTGTAGGATATTAAAGGTAATAGTATCAAGAAATTATTAACACAACAAGAGTAATTAAGAGAAAGTATAGTTGTTTTGATATATTGAAAGTTTCCACTCTTCATTTTGTCATAATTATGGAGGCTCTTCTGAAATTAGGGCATGGCATTGACATTGAATATCTTTGACATTCATAATTTTTTCTCTCTTCAATATGCATTTGTTATAGAGAGTGTTCTTGAATTGGGATAAGTCACTAGAATTAAATACCTTTGATATATCAAATATTTATTTTTAGTTTCCCTCTTAGTGTAGTCACAGATGGAAGGTCCAGTAAGAACTATCCAATCGTGCAACTTAGAGTTAACATAATGGAAATAACATAAGAAAATATTATAAAAACATAGATCTTTATTGAATTTCCAATCTTGCATGCATCATGTGCCTCATGGGTGAATAACTAGAGATCACAAGCCTACCATAAGGCCATTCAACATTACAACTATCCAGAGGCCTTATTATAGTCCCATAACAAGGAATGCAAACTTTTTGAACTCTAAATCATAAAATCCTAAACTAATCTACTGATGACTAATTACAATGAAGTATAAATGACCTTAAATATGATTATCCAACTCCAATAAAGTTTTGTGTTAGCCTTAATGGTTTACAAACCTAATATATGATCAAATGTCAAGGTCAGCCTTAAAACGTGAAAGATAATCCTTCATGAAATGAAACGTATTGTGAATCTCCAATAAAGATCCCTTTGGACCCAAAATGCATGTATGATGTCCCATTAAGCTTTTCACACTCCAAAATATGTCCTCAATATAAAATATGGATGGATTCAGCCCTAAATGCTCTGACTATGAATTATAGTGAAATTATGAGAGTGATAACTTTCGGTAGATGAATGAAAATGAGGTAAATTTTGGATATAATATATATGACCTAGTGTAGATGCTATATCTTACTCCAAAAGTTGATAAAGTACAATGTGGTGGAATGCAGAATGAAATGCTAAAACTACTACAGAATTAAATGTAAGAAAAAAAAAATGGTTGATATAGGATTTCTTTACAAGCAAGGATGCTTCTGCATCAAACACTCGGGATTGGAAGAAATGTGAGTGGTGTAGGAGCACCCATAGATTACCATAGGTTGTTTAGAAGGTCTTTCTAGGATAGTCTTGTCTAGGACAACTTAGCAATTTAATTTAGCTCATTGTATGTGAGCCTTAATGGCATTTTTTCGTTGTGTTTTTGTCAGATGGAGGTCATGTTGACTATACAATAGGTGTCATAAGATTTTGGCTCAAAATGAGGTTTTGGATTTTTAGGAATTCTTTCAAAATATTTGAAAATGTTACTCAATTGGAGCTACAAGCAGCCAAGAAGAGCCCAAGGGAGAGGATAAATGATTTGGTGACCTATTTATGGGATGCCTCGACATTGGAGTGTGGTTGGAATAATTTTGAATTTGTTTAAAGTTTTTGAATTCAAGAAAAGCAATTGTGATTGTGTGTTAATTTTCTAGTTCTCCATTGAATTTTTGTTTTAAAGGATTGATCATGGCACTGTAACTTGTGTAGGATGTAGTGTAGTTGTTCTTCAAGAATTGTGTGGAATTAGTTAGTTTCCTTATTCAATTTCAAGCATTGTTTGTAAATATTTTTGATTTCATACTGTTACTCGTCTGAACTAGGCAGTTTGTGAAGAATGGAGTGTTAGTTCACTTTCCCACCGTGCAAATTGTACGGCCCTTTGGGAATAGTGACTAGACTCCATGGATGTATATATAGTAGGGTTTAGGGCTTTTGAAATCACAGGAGTTGTTGTGGAAGTCTTACCCTAGGCAAGCCAGGAAGTGTCCAACTAGGATAGACCTTAGTGCAGAGCACTTAATTTGCAGGGGTGTCAATTTGTTGAAAAATTACCTTTTGGAGAAGGCAGGCATGATTCTTGCCAAGACATGGTAAGCAGGAAGAAACTCCATCAATCCATATGGTGAGGAAAGGACTTAACAGTTTGCAGAGAAGTCAGGAAAGGGCTTAAAAACCCTAGTATTGCTCATTTTCAGGTTAGGGCTTTGTACGGCCAGTTGTGACCCAAGACCTCAAAAATCCTTGAGAGGTGGGCATATGTATCAGGAATCCCAAGAAAAGATTGGGATTTTCTTTGGAAAGATTTGGAAACAAACTTGATTTCTCAGAGAAGGAGACCTAATAGGGCTAGCAGCCTTCTAGGCCTAAAAGAAGGGTTTGGCAAAAGTGACCTGCAGATGGAGTTAGGTGGACCCCAAACACACTTAGTGGAATGAATTGATGACTTAGGAGCACCTCCACACCCCTGTAAAACTAAATTCAAGAATTTGGAGGATTAGTAGCCTTTAGGGTGGATTAAGGGCTAAGGCAAGTGTTTCAAGATTGCACCAAGTCTTGACTTGGTAGGAGGATCAAGATTTGTTGATAGTTAGGTTGGCAAGGAGAAATCAGGGGACCCTAAGAAGGAATAGGTCCTACAGATTTAAATTGGTGGAGTAAGCCACCCTAGAGGTCTCCCAAGCAAGACCCAGAGCATGAATCAGTGGTTGATTCATTCAACCTCCCTATTAGATTGCTATCAGAGCAAAAAAATATTTGGGGTAGAATATTATATGTCGAAGATTGAGTCTAGTGGTTCTACAGACATGGTGACAAATGCAGAATTTTCTAGGAAGGTCGAAGAACATGAGGAAGAAAATAGGCTATTGAGGGAAAGAATAGCCCAACTTGAGCAAGCAATGAGTAATGTGCAGACTAAGATCGATGAGGTTAGTGATAGGTTTGAAGGAAGGGTACCCAAGAGGGAAGAGGTTGCAGAGGAAGACAAGATCCCTAAACCTGACCCTGTTTTGCAAGAAGAGCCTTTCTTGAAGGCATTGAAGGCTTTGAGTGGAAAAGAACTTGAAGTAATACCACTGTTTAGTGGGAAAATGGAAGTTGATATAGTCATGGATTGGATAGAGGGAATGGAAAACCATTTTGAGTGTGATGGAGTCTCTGAAGCATAGAAGGTAAAGGTGGCCAAATCAAGATTGAGAGGTACTGCCTTGACATGGTGGAAGTTCATTTAGACAGAGAGAGAAAAGGAAGACAAAAAACCTATTTCCACTTGGAAGGGAATGGTTGCCAAAGTGAGATAAGCATACATGCTAGATGATTATGAAATTTAGTTGCATAAGAAAAGATAGAGCTTGAGACAAAGAGACCAAGATGTAAATTCCTATACAAAGGAGTTTCAAAAACTTTGCATGAGGTCTAATGTAACTAAGGATGAAAGTCTTAAGGTGGCTAGATACCTTAACAGTTTGAAGTGGAACATTCAAGAGGAGATGACTCTTCTAAGTCCCAAAACAGTGCACCAATGTTATCAATTGGATATGAAAATTGAAGAGAGAAGTAAGAGGAAACAAGACCAGGTTTCCAAGAGCAAAGGAAAAGGTAGAGATCAAAGAGGACAAAGAGGTGGATACCAAAGTAGAGGGATTGAACAAAGAAATCAGGGAGAGTCTAAACTTATAAAGCATGGAATTGAAACAACTTCTAGAGGAGGTTATGGAAGAGGTAGAGGATCTCAAGGAGGTTCTAATAGAGGAAGAGGTACAGGAAGAAGTAACTCTTACTTTGCTAGCATGAAGTGTTACAATTGTGGTCAAGTAGGACATCCAACTTATAGGTTCCTAGAGAAAGCATCTTCTTCAAATACAGAAAAGAGAGTAGCATATGCTCAAGAAGACACTATGAGTGTCAAGTCACCAGAGGTTAGTCACATTGAGTCAGAAATGGAGGAGAACTTGATGTTTAGCAGGGTTCTAATTAGACAACCAGTCAAAGAAGAACCAAAGTGAAGGAGAGCCTTATTCAGGGTGAGATGCAAAATACTTGGAAAGGTGTGCAAAGTTATAGTGGATTCAAGGTCTACTGATAACATTATCTCAGAGGAAGCAGTGAGGAAGTTAAAGTTGGAGAAGGTACCCCACATGAATCCTTACAAGGTGACATGGCTGAATAAAGGGTAGAGTGTTCTTGTGAATGAGCAGAAATAGTGGAATTCTCCATTTGAGGGTACAAAGACAAACTAATTTGTGATGTGTTGCCTATGGATGCATGCCATCTTCTATTGGGAAGGCCATGGAAATTTGATAGAGGAGCTGTCTATGATGGAAAGGAGAACACCATCTCATTTAAGAAGGATGGTAAAACATTCAAGTTATAGTCACTGTTGGATGAAGAAGAAGGATAGTCAAAGACCCCTAGTGTCTGGTTAAGCAATGGCAAGGAGTTTATCAACACTCTTCAGCAAGGAGGTGAAGGATTTGTCGTTATGGTGCAACCCAAGGAAGAAGACAAGGCCAAGAAGATAGTTATCCTAGAGGAAGTCCAGAAGTTGCTTGACAAGTACAAGGACATAGTCGGTGATGGAACACAAGCAACATTACCTCCAAAGAGAGATATCAGTCATTAGATTGACTTCATACCATGGGCTTCATTTCCAAACAAAGCAGCTTATAAGCTCACACCAGATCATAACCTAGAAGTAGCTAGGCAAGTGCAGGAGTTATTAGACCAAGGACTAATTAGGAAGAGCATCAGTCCATGTGTAGTACCAGTGGTCTTAGCAACCAAGAAAGGTGGTAATTGGATACTTTGCACTGACTCTAGGGCTATCAATAGGATTACAATCAAATATAGGTTTCCTATTCCTAGGATAGAGGATTTGATGGACTATCTTAGAGGGGCACAATACTTCACTAAGTTGGATCTCAAGAGTGGATACCACCAGATTAGAATCAAATATGGGGATGAATGGAAGACAACTTTTAAGACAACTGATGGGTTGTATGAGTGGAGAGTGATGCCATTTGGCGTCTCAAATTCCCCTTGTACATTCATGAGGCTCATGAATGAAGTGCTTAAGGATTTCACAAGTTTATTTGTGGTGGTGTATCTATATGATATACTCATCTTTAGTAAGACAATAGAGGAACATTTGAAGCATCTAGAGATGGTTCTTAAACGGTTGTAGGAGGAGAGGTTAGCCATCAACCTAGAAAAGTGTGAGTTCTTCAAACAAGAGCTTTTGTATTTAGGGTTTCTAGTATCCCAAGGATCATTGAAGATGGACCCAAGAAAGGTGGAAGCTATCCTAAATTGTCCTACACCAACCACCAGGATAGAGGTAAGGATTTTTCATGGGTTAGCTCAATTTTATAGGAAGTTTATAAGGAATTTTAGTGGGATTTGTGCACCAGTTCTTGATACTATGTTGAGGGTGGCCTAAAGAATAAGTTTAAATGGACTCTTGAAGCAGAGAAGGGTTTTGAGAAGTTGAAACAAGAAGTGGAAACTCAACCCATCCTTTTGTTACCTAGTTTTGATAAGCTATTCACAGTGGAATGTGATGCCAGTGGAATTGCAGTAGGAGGAGTACTAAGCCAGGAAGGCAAACCTATAGCTTTCTTTAGTGAAAAGCTCAATGAAGCTAAAAAGAAGTATTCTACTTATGACTTAGAACTATATGCTCTAGTGCAGTCTCTTAGAAAGTGGAGACATTATCTCCTACCTAAGAAGTTTGTAGTGTTTACTGATAACCAGGCACTTAGCTACATCAACACACAAGAAAATTTGAGTAATAGACACTTGAAATGGATGGAGTACCTCCAAGCCATCACTTTTACTATCAAACAGAAGAAGGGACAGTTGAACAAGGTGGCAGATGCACTAAGTAGGAGGTTGCTGACAGTGCAAGAGATTCAATTCAAAAGCATTGGGATAGAGAGTTTCAAGGATCTCTGTGGAGAAGATGAAGACTTCTCTGAAGCATATAAGGTATGTTATGATTTTGAGAATCATTTTCATAGTCAATTCTTAGACTATACATTGCAGAGTGGACTTTTGTTCAAGGGAAATCAGTTGTGTGTTCCTAAAGGTTCAATGAGAGAGAATCACATCTAGGAGAAGCACAATGGTAGTCTCAATGGTCATTTTGGTATCAACAAGACACTGGAATTAGTGCAGAGGTTCTATTATTGGCCCAAGTTGCCAAGGGATGTCAGAAGGTATGTGGAGCAATGTGTAGTTTGTATGAAATCCAAGGGGGGAGCTAGTAATGCAAGTTTGTATCAACCTCTACCTATTCCCAATAGACCATGGGAATGCATTAGCATGTACTTTGTGGTAGGACTCCCTAAAACCAAGACATGGTTTGATAGTGTCTATGTAGTGGTAGATAGGTTCAGTAAAATGAGTCACTTTGTTCCCTACAAGACCACCCATGATGCTAGCTATATTGCTCATCTCTTCTTCAAAGAGATTGTGAGGATCCACGGATTGCCATTGAGCATTGTATCAGATAGATATGTGAAGTTTATGAGTCATTTTTGCAAAACTCTATGGAGCAGATTGGGTACTAACTTGTCTTTTGGATCAGCTTACCATCCTCAAATATATGGATAAACTGAGGTGATAAATAGAGTGTTAGGTAACCTTCTCTGGTGCCTCACCAAGGAGTATGGATAGACATGGGACTTGGTCATATCACAAGTTGTATATGCCTACAATGACATTGTGAATAGGACCACAAGTAGGAGTCCTTTTGAGATAGTATATGGTATGCACCCAAGAGGTGTGTGTGAGCTTCGAGATCTAGGAGCTATGGAGCATATGAGTGGCCATGCAGAGGATTTCTCTCAGACCATGAAGGAGATTCAGGAGCAAGTGTAAAAGAAAATCACAGAGGCTACTCAAAAGTTGAAAGCTAAGGTTGATATGTCTAGAAAAGACCTCTAATTTGCACTAGGTGACTATGTCATGGTCCATCTCAACAAATCTATATTGCAGAAAGGAGTACCAACTAAGTTGCAGATGAAGAGAGTGGGACCATGTAAGGTGTTAGCCAAGTATGGAAAGAATTTTTACAAGGTGGACCTTCCTGCAGACTTAAATATTTCACCAGTGTTTAATGTGGCTGACTTGATCAAGTATAAAGGATCAATAACTGATATAAATCTGAACAGTACATATGTCTTGGAGGATGTGAGTACTGTAGTCTTAACATCTAAAGACAAGCATCAAGAAGAAAGGATATTGGAATCCAGAGTGAAGAAGTCTACTCGACACATAGTGTACATGGAACATCTCATATAGTGGAAAGACAAACCAGAGTATGAGGCTACATGGGTGGAAGAAGCTCATTTCAAGAAGTGTGGAATTGATTTGTCTTTGATCTCTCCCCACATTCCTTAGTGTTTGGGATGAGGGGGAGAATGGTGCAAGAGAACCCATAGGTTACCATAGGTTGTTTAGAAGGTCTATCTAGGATAGTCTTGTCTAGGACAAATGACCAATTTAATTTAGTTCATTGTAAGTGAGCCTTAATGGAATTTTTGGTTGGGTTTTGATTAGATGGAGGTCATGTTGACCATAGAATAGGTGTTGTAAGATTCTGGCTCAAAATGAGGTTTTGGATTTTTAGGAATTCTTGCAAAATATTTGAAGATGTTACTCAATTGGAGCTACAAGCGGCCAAGAAGAGCCCAAGTGAGTAGATAACTGATTTGGTGACCTATTTATGGGATGTCTCAGCATTGGAGTGTGGTTGGAAGCATTTTGAATTCAAGAAAAGCAATTGTGATTGTGTGTTAATTTTCTAGTTTTGCATTGAAGTGTTATTTTAAAGGATTGATCATGGCACTGTAACTTGTCTAGGATGTAGTGTAGTTGTTCTTCAAGCATTGTGTGGCATTAGTTAGTTTCCTTATTCAATTTCAAGCATTGTTTGTAAATAGTTTTGATTTTATACTGTTGTTGGTCTGAACCAGGCAGTTTGTGAAAAATGGAGTGTTAATTAACTTTCCCACCATGTAAATTGTATGGCAGTTTGGGAATAGTGACTAGACTCCATGGATGTATATATAGTAGGGTTTAGGGCTTTTGAAATCATAGGAGTTGCTTTGGAAGTCTTACCCTAGGCGAGCCAGGAAATGTCTGTCTAGGAAAGACCTTAGTGCAGAGCACTTAATTTGCAGGGGTGTCAATTTCTTAAAAAATTACCTTTTGGAGAAGGCAGGTATGATTCTTGCAAAGACATGGTAAGTAGGAAGAAACTCCATCAATCCATCTGGTGAGGAAAGGACTTAACAATTTGTAGAGAAGTGAGGAAAGGGCTTAAAAACCCAAGTATTGCTCATATTCAGGTTAGAGCTTTGTACGGCCAATTGTGACCCAAGACCCCAAAAATCCTTGAGAGGTGGGAATATGTACCAGGAATCCCAAGAAAAGATTGGGGTGTTCTTTGGAAAGATTTGGAAACAAACCTGATTTCTCAGAGAAGGAGACCTAATAGGGCTAGCAGCCTTCTAGGCCTAAAAGAAGGGTTTGACGAAAGCGACCTGCAGATGGAGTTAGGTGGTCCACTAACACACATAGTGGAATGAATTGATGACTTAGGAGAACCTCCACACCCCTATAAAACTAAATTCAAGAATTTGGAGGATTAGTAGCCTTTAGGGTGGATTAAGGGCTAAGGCAAGTGTTTCAAGATTGCACCAAGTCTTGACTTGGTAGGAGGATCTTTGTTGATAGTTAGGTTGGCAAGGAGAAATCAGGGGACCCTAAGAAGGATTAGGTCCTACAGATTTCAACTCGTGGAGTGAGCCACCCTAGAGGTCTCCCAAGCAAGACCCGGAGCATGAATCAATGATTGATTCATCCAACCTCCCTATCAGTGATTCTCTCACTTTCCAGGGGCTAGAGGAAAGCCAAAGTCATCCACCTTGGCCTTAAATCCATGATGAGTCCTCCACTAGTTCGTCATTCCACTTCACTGTATATTCCTTGTACTATTTGTTCCTAGTGCTTCTACCATTTTTAGTATCTGAGATCTACTCAATCTCCTCTAGTGGTTGATGTGGTAACTAATCCTTCAAATAAAGTTTGATGTTACTACCACTTGACAATCCTTAATGATACTCATAGATGTCTGCAATGTTGAAAATAGGTGATATATACAATGTCTCTGATAAATCTGCTTCATATGCTTCTCCAAAATAAAACATCCTTAGAATCTTACAAGGTCCAAACTTCCTCATCTTCAACTTGTTTTATGTTCCAACTATAAATCTCTCCATTCTAAGGTATACCATCACTTCATCTCCAAAAAAAATTTCTTATGTCTCCTTTTCTCATTTTCCTTCTCCTTATACTTACTATTCATGTCCTCCAAATACTTACAGACTTGATTATGCAATGTCTCCATGAAGTCTAAAAACTCTCTTACCTTTGCACTCTTCTTATTCTCCATATTGATGTCTCTAAGCTCTATAGAGATGTACTCATGTCACAATATCAAATGGTTTCTTCCTTATACTTCAGTTCTCTGAATTATTATATGCAAATTCTACTTGTGGTAGAACTAAATCCTATTTTTTCTGCAACAAAAAATCTTAGCAGGTTACACAAAATTCTATTTACTATATCTATTTTACCATTTGTTTTTGCGTGATATATGCCAAACTAAACTTTAGATTTTTCTTCATCTTCTTCCACAGTGTCTTCAACGGGTTCATCCAAACCACATTATATGTTCAACCAAACCCACAAACCCTAAATACAAATAATAATATTTTAAGGGGTTCAATCAAACAAGGGTTTGACCGAACCCCCTCAAATAAGACATTAAAAAAAATGAATTTGTGACTGTCATTTTTCCTTTTTACCAGTTGCTTTCCCTGTGCTTGTGCATGTGGTGAACGACGAATGTGATCTGCAAATGGCAACGACTTCATCTCTCTGGCGAACACAAACTCAACTTCATCTCTCCAAAGTTCATCAACCCAACTTGCATATCGAGCACCAGGTTTGTCAAATTCGAATTTCGTAGAGTTCAAAATGCATTTGTTTGTTAAATTTTGAAACCCTAAATGCAAAAATTTTCAAATTTGTTGAATTGAAACTGCATTTGTCTGAAAGTTTCTAAAGTCTTTTCAACATATACTATTTCTATGATACATTTCTACTCTGTCAAAAAATTAACATGCGATGTCTATGCTTTCACATTTTTCATACATTTCTACATGGGCACCTCCAAGTTATTTGAAGCATTATATTAAACAATTCATGGTAATGTTTGATGGAGTGTGATAGAAATAGTGTTTCCATTGTATGCACCCTATATCAAACAATTCATTAACAAATTTATATGAGGCATTATATCAAACGGTTCATGGTAATTTTTGATGGAGTATGATAGAAATAGTGTTTCCATTGTATGCACCCTATATCAAACAGTTCATTAACAAATTTATTTGAGGCATTATATCAAAAACACTATTTCTATCATACTCCATCAAAAACATTATTGGAAATTTATTTGAGGCATTATATCAAACAGTTCATTAACAAATTTATTTGAGAAATTATATCAAACAATTCATGATATAAAGTTTGGGGTGCATACAATGGAAACTTGGATAAAATTCTTCATATTTTTCCTTTGAGTCTTATGACATTACTCCAAAAATGGTTGGTGAACTAAATGTATGAATCGGAGAATAAATTTAGAGGATATAAACTAGATTGTTTGAATGAAATGTATAATAAAATAGTTTTATTAGGATTAGAAGGAATGAAGTTATTATTAAGTTTTCTAGTATTAGGAAGATATAAAAATATGTCCACTTTACTATATATATATATTTAAAACTATTCTTCATATATCCATGTTAAACTATTAAAAATTAAATTACATAAATCAATTTTAAATTTGTACAAAGAAATAAATGACTTTGACTAAGTGTAGTGCCCCTCCGTTGTGACCTTTCGGATTTTGTGTAAGTGTTTAATTGCGTTATTGTTGTTTTGTGTGTGATTAGTTTATGTAGTTAACATAATATTTGATGGAATTTGTACTCAATTAATTAAAATAGCATTGAGTAAATAAAACTAGAAATTAAGATGAAAATTAAATAAATTAGTTTTATAAAATATTAAGTAAAGAGTTATTAATAAATAAATAAACTAATTGTTTTGTAAAAGTATTCTTTAATGATATTCAATAATAATTAATAATTTATTAGTTGTTCAAAGATCATTATTATAATAAGAAATTTAAATAGATAGGAAGTTGAAGTGTTTAGTGCAAGGAAAGCAATTGGAAAATGGAAGGTGAATAGTTTATTGCTAACTAAATAAATAATAGCTATATTTAGCTTTTGTGGGGGGGAGATAGAAGGCGAAAGGAAAGCAGTTACAAGAAGATCGTCCTGTCAATGTGAAAGGGGACAAAAATTTATTATCCTCCTTGAGATCTGATGCTCGAGGGCTCCTCATCCTTTCAGGTTCACGGCTTCCTCATCCCTTCTTCTCTTATTCGAACGGGACTCTATTGCATTGGCTCTCTCTTGGATAGCTGTTTACAGAACGTCTTTACGCTGACATTACAATTTAATTCTAGATAAAATCTCAGGTAAGTCATTCTATATCCGTGAAAACTGAATTTTATGCATTGGCCTACCTTCTACTGAGTTTTTCCTTTGGTTTGTGGAGAGTTGATATGTATGACTTTAGTTTGTTGTTATTTTTGCTTGGAATCTTGATTTCATTTTAATTTGGCTTTGATCATATAGAAGTTGGCGTAAACCATTCTTTATGGGATTTTTCTTAGGTGAAACCCATGCTTTCAGCTGTATTGAAAAGCTGAATGTTGTTTAGATGATAACTCGAGTTTGAAACTTAAACATGGAATTATGCTTTTGAATGTTGTGATTTCATTTTTTTTTTACTAACCAAGAAAATGCTACTCCTATCTCCCATTCTTGATAATGAATTGAGTAGAGTTACCGATGTTATAGATTTAGATAATCTCTCTGATTTCATTATTATCCTGTCTCAGCGGCCTTTAAAGATTTGCATATCCTGTTTGTTTCTTCTGGCAATCTATCGCAGTTCCAACACTTGCAAATAAAATATTGTCAATCACTAAAATGATAGAGAGCTTTCCACTGTTTGTGGTGAAGATTAATCTCCAAACTTCAATCTTGAGCGCGTCTCAGGAAACTCGGCTCTAAACAAAACTGCATCTAGTTCAAAACAGAAAAGTTGTACAATATTCTCCTTCTCTTAAGTCACGTTCTTGCACCTCATCTTTCTTTTTCCCTTAAGTCTTGTGGATAACATTTGAGATTTGATGATAATACGAGTAGATGGCGATATTTCCAAATTCCAATATACACTTTCTGATATACTTGGCAACTTGTCACAGTTACAGTAATTAGAGTTGAGGCATTGTACAGAATTAAATAGCCTCCCTGAAACCTTTGACAGCTGTAAATTTTAGATTTACAAGGATGTAGTAAATTAAATAATTTATCTGATTTCTTTGGTAGCCTATCTCATCCATGCACTTGATCATAATAGGAATTCTTAAGCACTTATATATAACCTCCCTGATACCTTTGCAAACTTGTTTAACTTCTGACCTCATTCTCTTCAAGTGAATTTGATTTCCTCAGATAAACTAATGTTATTTCGGATTGTGTTTTGAAACGTAGGAAATCAGACTAAATATTGTTTCTCTAATTTTTCCCCTACTCCTATCTTTATTCTTATTTAAGCCTAAACTTGTGCATAGGTCTGCCTTCCATCTCTGCCAATTCTTTGGAGTTTCTGTTCCTATTGAAGAATATTTTCATAAATAGATTATGGTTGGTATATATATGATTATTGTTTCATTGACATGTAAATATATATATGTGTTCTCCTTGCGTATTTAGAAACAACGTTTCCTCCCCAATTAATATATATATATATATGTTTGTATATATATGTTGTTGTTAACTTATTAATTGGAGTAATGAAATTTGTTTTCTAATCTTACTTTATGTATATATGTATATATAAGTATATCATGATTATAACTTAAGAGTAAAAAAATGAAAGATATAAATATGTATACACATGTATTTGTATGTTATTTTAATCATTGCAATAATTAGCAATTGGAAATGTAATTGGGATTGTTATAATAATTAAAAGTGAATTAATTGCATTTAGATATTTGAAAGGGTTGTTTAAATGAAAGTAATTTCTAATATGTGAGATATCTATGTTGTAAGGCAATAGATAAGTTTATGATAGTATTCCTTTATCTAAAATAAACTTTTGTTTTATTATCCTTTATAAGGACATATTTTAAGCATAGAATTAATTGAGAAAGAATTGTTTCACTTATTTATTTGATTTAGAATTTAAATGAAGGTTAGCCTTACTAATTTATATTATTTAGAGTTCAAATGGTTTATTTTATTTTATTTTAGACAAGTAGATTTAGTTACGAGTTCATTTTATTGCGTTAGGTAGTTGGAGGACTCTTTCTTCAATTAGATAATTTCTTTTATTGTTGAATTCCTTTAAGCCATTTAACGGATGTAAGCCATTCTTACATGTTAATTGTTGTATATAGTGGGTTGGGTTATTGTGTTCTCACTTTGTTTTAAAATTGATTAAATGAGGAGGTTAAGGTTACTTTGGTAAATCTTAATGTGAATTATTTTGGTTTAAATGTCACTTTGGTAATTCTTGGAATCATGGTGTCTCGTGGCTTTAGGTGAAATATGTGGAAGTTGCATGTTCGTAGAATTAGAGGTTGAATGTTTTATGCATATAGCTCTAGGGGAATGGACTTACAATTGTGATAAATGTGTAGTGAGATAGATATTAAAATATGTCTCTTCGTTTTCTTTAAATTGACTTAAATGATGTCTTAATAGTTGAAGAGATAGGATATAAAGGAAGCCTTAAATGCTAGTTTAATGTTATCACTTTTGTAGGTTAGAAGAAAGAAAATGATTAAATGGATTAGATGATTAATTGAGTAATATTAAGGAAGTTCTTGAATTATATCGTCATAAATTTATTGACTTGTTCTATCTAAAGGAATTAAGTAATCTTGACAAAAAAGAGAGTGATAGAATTAGAAATGGAGATTGTTGTTATTTAAGAGTAACAGTATAATGTGGAAATTGGAAAATATTTGTTTAAATTTGTGTTTGGAAGAATATACTTGTGATTAGTGTCTTATGGCTTAAAAACATCAGATCATATCTTCACTTCACAATATTATGATATCCTTAAATGTTGGAAATGATTGATCTTTAAAATAATGTTCTTTTAGATTGTTTCAAGTTACTTCTTATTGAATGAATGGATATATTGTATTTGAATGTGTGGTTTTATGGATTGTTTTGATAGATCCTTTCGATGTGACTTTTCATGAGTTGGAGATTTTATCTCATTTAATTTATTTTTCTATTCATTGGGAACCCATATGTTTTCTTTTGTTCTTTACCTTAAGTGGTAAATCGGTTAATGTTATCATTGTCATCATTGATGATTTTGCTTGAGTTGTTAATGAGTCAAATTGAAAATTTCTTTGAGTTATGGGTATTCCGAGAGGAGAAAATAGAGGTTTCCCTTGGATTTCTGATTTAGTTCGTATCGAAGTTATTGATGTTGTTTGAATGGAGTTGTTGATCTTATTTTGATGTATTCTCTCATTATATTTGAATCACAATTAGTTCTTGTGGCCTTGCAATTATTGTTGTCACTTCTTTGATGGGGAAATCCTAGTGTAAACTTTTTGAGAGTCTTCCAGAGGCTTGAGATGATTGTCAGTTGATGTTCTCTCTTTTATGTGCCTTGAAGTGGCAAGTGTTTTCGTATCATTATTTTGAAAGGGTTGTACGAAACTTTTTGAGACTCTGATTTTGTACTTGTTAGTGAGATGGGTAATGCCTCGCACACTTTTATGTTGTGATTCTTTGTTCAAATTTATGATGGTACAACCCTTGGTTTTTATGTTGTTGGGTCTCTAGGGAGAGTGGCTCCTCATGGGGGCCAGTGCCCCGCTTAAGGGGAAGGGCACAGGATAACCCATGAGTGAGTTAGTAATTAAGTGAAAACCTAATAATTAACTTAGGAGGGTTGGGTAGTAATATCATTATAAGATTTAAAAATGGATGCCTCGTCTTCATTAGTGCTTCTGCAGACTAATGGAAGGCTGAGAAGGCCGTGGTTGGCAAGGTCATGACCTCGTCTTCATGAGAGGTTTGCGGCTCCGCATGAGTCACCCTATGGACTGATGCCTCCAGTTGGGAGGAAGGGCACAAGACAGCCATAGATGGGACCGACGCCTCTAGTTGGGAGGAAGAGCACAGGACAACCCATGTAGGACTATGCGATGACACTCTCCCCTAGTTACCCATGTGTTTTACCTTATTGTGTTCCTCTGGAAGTATGTTATGGGAGTTGGTTTAGATTATGGTTGAATGGAATTATATTGATTTATGGAGTATTGCCTTGATACATCTTTGGTGTACTTTGAGGTCTTGTATGATCTTATTGATATTTGACTTATGACCTTGTACTCTTATGGTACTGTGATATGATGTTATTGTGTTGTTTAATTGCAATTTGGAATTGTACTCTATTTATTATTTCAGTTTGATTTGGAAGTGTTTCATGATCATCCTTTGGTTACTTGTTTATTGGTCATTGCTTGATTTATGTGATGGGATCTATGACTTTAAGTTATTATGTTGTTTCTTGGATGTTGTTGATTATGTCGTTGTAATCCTTGAGTTTTATGATACTTTTGTATGTTGTTGAGTCTTGTGGTTCCCTATTTGGATGTTCTTGGTTGAGGTCCTCTTTCTTGTTAGCTCCTAGCACGGGGGGTGGGTCTTCGGACCCACATGGTCGGGTGGAACGTGCTAAGCACCCCATCGGGTCCCCAGTCGAGGATCGAGAGGTGTGGATTGGTGCTGTTGCAGTGACTCCAGAGTTGTATTTGTTTGGGAGCCAGTTATAATACTTTGCGTTCATCTGTTTATTTGTATCATGTTATCTTATGTATGGTTTCCATTTATGTTTGGAAACACTTTTGTATCATTGTACCTCTAGAACATTGTACTGTAATGTAATGTTAACTCGGTGTGTATTTTGGTCGTGGCAATTGTTATTCAATGTGTTGTATTTATGTACACAGATGGTTTCTTATCAATGAATCTTCATGTATGTGTTACATTTGTTAATGTTTACTTTGTTAAGGACTATATCTTTGGATTTTATTCTTTATTGTTGTTGTGTGGATCTCAGTCTCGTACTGACTCCTCGTGTACCCCAAGGGATGTATGTGTTAATGAATCTACTTAAATGAAATTCATGTCATGTCTTAATGTGTATTACATGTATGTTATGTTAATTTAAAAAAAAATTGTGCTATAATTATTGTTTGATTGTCCTTTGGGGTTCGCACGACGGGGCGTTACACTAAGAGCGAATATTTAAAATATAGCTATCCTCTTTGCAAAATCCAATTTGATTTGAGATATTTATGGACAAAAAATATGGATTAGCATGAAGTAAGTAAGAAAGAATAACCTTAATTTATATCTTCCCTCATCAAATAATTTCACATTTAAAGAGTTTCTTAAGGCATGTCCAATTATGAAAAACTATTATATACTTGTTATAACTATATTAAAGTAATTCATGAATAAATTGAAAGGATAAAGAGTAAATCACTAAAAACACATACATAAATCATAGAAGTAAATTGATTAATATAAGGAGATTCAAGTGGTTGGATAATTTTTTTCAAGGAGTGGAAGAGGTTAAGAAGGAACCATCAAATAAATATAATATTTTAAATACTTTAAGAGAAAAATACATTTCTCCCTACTCTAAATTGAAATGGCATTCCTTTTAAGATGATAATAATTGAAAAAGAAGAAAATAATCATTATGAAGATCAAGTACCATTGATAAGTTTTAAGAGATCAAATAAAATATTCAACAACAAAAGAAAAAAGAGAAAATAGTTAATGCTAAAGAAACAACTACAACCAAGCTACTATGTTATAAATTATCCTATTATGTAGTCTTCATTTCCCTATAAATTGTGGCCTCCTTGTACAAATTAGCTATTGATCATCATAGTGAAAAAAAATTAACATTTTGAAATGGTTAAAAATTATTATTATTTTTATTTGTATAAGTATAATTATTATGGGTTCATTTCTCCTCTCCTACTCTTCCTAATAAGGTTCTATTTTACAAGCCTCATATAAATGTTAGGGTTCTAACTTCTAAAAATTGAATAGTGTAAACTTAATCTCATTAGATAATGCTTCCCTACTATTAATGGGGCCAAATTTTTATCTATCAAGCTCGGCTATGTTTACATTGAATAAGAATTTGATACCTTTATCCTGATACTTGAACTAAGATATCTTGGCTCTAATTTTAGTCATTTTATGTAAAAATTATTGGTGACATATCCATTAGTGTTTAGTTTTAATCATTTATTATTGCAATTAATTATTACAAGCAGATTCTTGAATCTTTTATTCCATACCCACTATTTTTATTCTAAATATTTGACATTTTATTTCAACATAAAGTCTAAATTTTATCCTTAATGCTATATATATTTTTCTAGGATAACACATATTCGTTATATTTCACTAAATGTGTTCAGGCATAGAAGAAAAACCTTCAATATATCTTTAAGATAAATTTGATACCATCAAGATAATCCCACCTTTCCTTGCATTAATATAAAGGTTAACTAACCCTTCCTCTTTACATGCTTTTCAATTAGAGTATCCTCTAGTAAAAATAGAAAAATTAATAGTGTGGTTATCAAAGAGTGTCTAGGGATGCACAAATCACTATTATTAATAAATTATAAGATTGTAAGAAATGTTTATGGAAGAAATAACTATCTAGTAGAGAATATAATTTATTAGCACTTATCTAAGTATTACATATTTTAAATAAATCCCCTTTAAAATCTATCTTATTGCCATTTAATGAGTCAACTAGGTTCAAAATTATTTTCATCTTATTCCCCCAAATTTCATCACCTTTACAACAAAACATGATTTCATCTAATTTATCTTATTTATTCTCAAATCATATTAAAATCACCACCTTAAACTCTAAGAAATATTTGGTAACTTATTTATTTTATCTTCATTTAGAAAGGGGTGTGAAGGGGATTTAGAACCTTTTAAAGTTTCTTTCAAAATAACTAAGAAGATTTTATTCATTTCCTTTCTTGTTGCTTTTAGGATTAGTGTTATGAATTTTTTTCATTCATTCTTAAAAATTCTTATATCAATTCATTTAGCATTTCCATGACATTTTTATATGGGAAAGGTCAACATACAATGAGGTAGATACTTTCCATTTTTTTTATTCCTTAATTAGTTCTTTCTAGGGAAACTTTTAGTCTTTTCAAACACCTTACAAAAATATGATAAATGTGATTATTTTTCTTTCCACTCTATAAATTTTTGATGTACTTGGATATATAATTGAGATGATTCACTCATAATGTACAATGATAAAAATTTAGTATATATGAAAGAAATATTTTTGAGACATCAAACTACCATTCTACATAACTCTCACATGGAAATAAGAATATTATTTTATTTTAACTAAATAAATTGTGTGTACTCTATCTTGAAAATTACTAATTAATTTTGAATTATATACTTATAATTTAAAATAAGAGCATCCTTTGTAACATGGAATAGATAGGTTAATTTTAATCAAATAAAATATGTTTTTATATTAAGAAAAATTTACAAGTATATGGAACTCATACATTGAGAAATTGGATAAGATGTAACTCTGTATGAAAATTAAGATGCTCAAATAATTTATATAGCTTCTTTCAATAATTAACATTAGAAATTAATACTTGGCTCATATTGTATACCCACCTCCCAACGGTCTTGGAATGGATGCATTTTGATGGAGAAGGATTTCAAAAGGCTCATGGTACTTGTGGACCCCTGAACGGCATGATATATAACACATGAACTTTATTTATGAAATTTGGTCTTTTGGTGTTGGCTTCTAGTATGAATGTTATCTATAAGGTGGAATTCTTAATTGAGACTCTCAATCTTCCATTGTTGGTTTCTAGTGTGACTATACAATATGCTGGCCAAACTGTATTAATTTCTATTGTTAATTATTCAAAGAAGGTTTTGTTTCATAAGAAGAGACCTATGTTCACATATTCCAAGGCATGTTATTATCCACAATGCATGAAACTTCTTCACATCTCTACGAAGTTCTAAACAGATACAGATTTTCCATTTCCATGGAGGAGATTGATGATTTAAAAAGAAAATATCATGTCATTTATTTCTTGAGAAGTCATGTTTGCATTCATGATTTTCAACTTCCATCTTCATCCAAAAATAAATTTTGTTATCATTATGTGCCTGATATTAAAAAAAATCAAAACCTTCATTTGAGCATGATCACCAACACAAAGGTAAATGAGTGGAAACAAAAGAAAGCTCGGTTAATGGATTTCATCATGTTGGTGGAAAATCTACATCTTTTTGAAAGTGGCTTCCTACCTTATCAGTCTTATGTTTAGTAAGGTTCTGTAATCTCCATTGTGTTATGTATTCGGGTCATGAGTATATCTAGTATGATGTCTTCTTTTGGGTATTTTGGGTGCATAAGAGAATGTGCATATGTACTGATGTATTCAACCAATGTGCTTTTGTAACATTTTAATCATACAATTGGTCATTTGTACTAGAACTTCACTAGTATTTTTGATATTTTGTAAAATTTGTTACTCAGACTGCAACTGGGGGTTTTCTTGTTGGTTCTTTCCCGCCAGTATGTCCACCTGAACCAGCTATATGTAAAATATTATATATAAATAAAATTATAAGTGGTCTCCCACTTTTTCTTTAAAAAAAAAGTTCTTGTAAATGTCCACATCTTTTTTGAAGTGACAAATTTGCTATTTCTTAAAAGATTTCTTATGATTTTTCATAATGTTGGTCAATAATTTACTGTAAATATTCTATAGTGATGCCTTAAATGTCATAAGAATATGTCATAATCTAGGGTTTCATCTTATAAATCTATAATAATATTATATTCATTTAGAACATCTTAGACACCTCCCTTGAAGCATTCAACAAATGACAAATAACTACCAACACAAAGTGAGATGCCTCATTTCCTAATATGAGGACAAAATAATAAATCAAAATATTAGGATGCAAGGTTTACCCACCTTTCCCAATACTTGGCTAAGTTTATGATTTATTGAGGAGTGGATCCCAACAAAAAGTGTGCTTAGTACTTACTACTAATCCATGGAATACCTATTCATTTTTTCTTTATTGTATGCCTAATGACTCTTCATCTCAAGTTAAATTGTGGGAATGGATTTTTATGCCCTCCCTATGACTAAATGGCTACAAGGAGGGGAATATGATATGGTGAAAAAACCAAGATACAAGTTGGTTTAGTTCACATAAACTCTCTAAAAAATAATTGAATTCCTACATCCTAACTAGAAATACCATGAGGGGTTTAGATCCCATTTTAGAAAAAAAATATTCTTATATTGGTCACTAGTTCACTTGGACCAACTAAAGAGAGGGTGAACTAAGGGAAAATTAGTTGTATTGATAGATTAAAACTTAGTTATTTCTCTTTCCATTGTCCCCTCTCCACAAAAAACCCTTATTTAAGTAGATTCTATTAAACCTATCTCACATATCACCTCCCAATTCTTTAAACTTTTCAAACTTCTTATTCCTCATACCTAATAATCTATCCTTCAAGCTCAACATTTCCCACCTCAATCAAATTGATCACCTTGCTTCCCTAATATCCCTTTGGTTGATTATCCTAGACCTCATCAAAATGGTAAGTGGATACAATTGTGGAATGATGCGATTAAATTTATTGCACTACCTTACTATGATCTTACAATAATATATGGCTAGAAAGAGATCTAGAATGGAAAAAAAAATGGATCCAAATAGAAAAAAAAACTTGTTTTGGCTTTAACACTTACTAATAACTTGTCTACAATGAGTGGTTACTTCCGGACATTGAAATAAAACTTAGAAGATTTGAACTTAATTGTGGTAGAGGATCTCAATTAAGAGATAGGCTACATTGGATGAAAGGATACAAGGGATACAAATTATTTTTTAGTTATCTCGAACATATTTACATTCTCAAGATTTGATAATATCTATCATTTATTGATAAGAGAGGTAGTTCCATGACAACTCTAATGATATTAAATCCATTTTCCTCCAACATTACAAATAATTTTTAATTGATCTAGTTGAAGGAGATCCACGTCAAGATATAGTGAAAAATTATGGGCATGAAAATTATATATTTTTTAACATATATAAAATGTATGGTTGGTTTAGTGAGATATTTATAACAAGTATGCAATATGAAGTCAAAGTTTATTACATTTGATTCTTAATCAATTATTTTTAATGATTCAATTTATAGTTTTATGCAATCTATAACTTTAAATAGTTTGATGGTATCTAAACTTTATACATATAAAAATATGATAAATGTCTAATTATTTTGTTTTCCAATCTATAATTTTTTGATGTTCTTGGCTATGTAATTGAGATTATTCACTCATATTGTAATGATAAAATTCATCCTCATATGGAGGATTTTATATTATCTTCCATTAAATTCATCCTCTTTATGAGATTCTTATGGAATATTGATATTCTAGTGTGAATTCTTAATTTTAGACATATCTTAACTAGATAAATTTAGGTTTGAAATGAAGGCAATAGAACTTTTTTTTCACTTACATAATCCTATTTTGAAGTTCATTTATGTTAAAAAATATTAGATTAAATATTTTTATCCCCAATTATTTTCAAATAATTTTATACTAATCTTGGTATTCTTATTCTTTATTTCATCGTTTCATTTAAAATTTGAACCATTTAAGGATGCTATGTTATAGATTATAGTTGTCGATTCCAATTATTTTTAAATTGTTGATGGTATGAAAATATTATTGATGAGTAGATGAATTATTACAACTATTTTAGATTTTTATTCCCTTTATCTAGATATATTATTTGCCAAAGTATCATTGCTCTTTTAGGTGTATTGTATATATATATAACATGGAAAATGCAAATCATGTCCCACCTGCTGTAGATTCTTTGTTTGCAAATACTAGTAATGAGATTAAAAAATTGAGAGATTGATTAGCACAGGGTGCAAACCCAGGGATATATAGTGAACCATGCATGTTAATATTGCATAGTCTAGAAAAACTAAAAGATGAACTTGAGAGGACTAGTGCATATTCCTTAGATAGAGTGACTGCTATTCTTTCCCACATCTGAAAAGAAGTACATGGTGATGTTCCCCTTAAACAAATATAGGATAGTGTCAGCAAAGAAATGATAAAAGCCACTTGTTTTCCATTTTATCAAAATGTGTGTAAGGTTAGGGGATACCAGGTCACTAGATGTGTCGATCATGTTATGGCCTCATTGATCTACCCACAATTTCTCATAGTACATGGTCTATACCCAAACAATCACCAGATTCCATTGTATTTTGTTCATTAGTTGTATGCTGAGGTCCATTTGGGCCTCAAAGTTAACTACATGGACATTGCACCATATGCTGGTCAGGGGCATGGCAGGATTGCTGATAGGCCCACCTATTGTTGAGCAGATAGACCACCCCTAGTGTTTAGGGTATTAGTTGGTGACAAGTCTCCTACTCTCACCCCAGCTCTAGCCCCCATAGCAGATGAGGTTGTCATTGCTTCCGAAAAGGAAGCAATTAACATTGTAGGTGACATTATGGCTGCCACCACTATGATATCTGATGATCGTGTAGGTCATTACTTGATGTCCAGACATTCTTGATCCATGCCATTTTCATCACAATGGACCACCATGGATCCTTTTACATTGGTCGACATCCCTACTCCTAAACAGCTTGATGCACTTATAGGAGATATGTCATGCATGACTGCATTGTTTGGTTGATGACCTATAGGAGGCATATGCCAACATTACATCATACAATGGGATCGGTATAGAGAATGTTAGAGATCATTTGAGATGTAGAGGTCGTTCAGTTCTAGGATCCCATCACTCTCAGCCGAGCACTAGTGCGCATCAGGATCCACCTATAGTTCATTTGGCAGTTGCACAGACTATGGGTTTTACTAATATGTTGATTTGTTCTGGTTCATCATCACCGATGCCATCTCACCTTCATAGTCCTCTACATTCATCATTTTTGGCATGACATGGGATAGATCAGATGGATGTAGATGTTGATTCGTCACTTGACTGTTTGGTCGATATGGTGGAGGAGACTATTTCAGAGGACTTAGGTCATCCGATATCAGATGATATTCATGTATGTGTGCATGTACATGTTTCAATTCTTTTTTCATTATTATTATTATTATTTTAACTAGACATTCATGTTAGTTGATATATATATGTATATATATTGTTTCAGGTGGACATACCTCATATCACTCCTATCCTTGGTCCAGATCGTGTACATGATCGATGTGACTCTGTGGATGAATCTGTTGCCAATGGACATGTGAATTTTTCATTTTTATATAATCACACATGTATATGTACATGCAATAATTATGTATGCATAGATCTAGATTGATATTTAAAAATAAAAGTTCATTTAAAAATAACTTTCATAAAGTTTATTTAATATAAATTATATGTATTTAACACATCATGTACACAATTTTATTTGCAGGGTTGAACACATCCATCAGAGTAGGACCATTCTCATTTAGATGGCCATTCAACTAGGAGTAGTTAGTCATTTTAGGCCATGCACACTAGATTTTTGATCTTTACCACATGCATTTGCTTATACATGATGATATTTAGTATTTGAGATTTGATGATCTCTAACTTACATTTTGCTTATATGATATACATACATTTGCTTATTTTTTGATCTTTAGTATTCGACATTTGATGATCTTTAATTTACATTTTGCTTATATGATATGTACATATATTTTCTTATATGATATATGCATACATTTTCCTCTTTGCTTATAATATGTGTTATGTTTATATTTATTGAATCCCTTTACATGTATGTACATGTGTTTGCTCATGGTTTAAACATTTTTACACATAATATATGTATGCATTTGCTTTAAGTATTCAATATACATACATGTTTTCTTATTTTATGGTCTCTTAAAACTTACATTTCCTTATATTTAATATACATTTGATCTCTAGTATAATTTTATGGAAATTAATGCCACTTTATAATTAAGTTCATTCATGTTGATCACAATAAATATTTTTTTAAAAATGACTTAAGCAACATGAACCATTGAGTTGAGAACAAGATATAATATTTTTGAAAAGTAACTTGAAATTCAATTCAAATATAATGAAGAAAATTTAATTCAAATTATGCCTCTATTATACATGTTTGATGTAAGTAACTTGAAATTCAATTTAAATATAATTAATAAAATTCAATTAAAATTATACCTCTAATATACATTTTTGACACTTTAACAAAATTCTTAAATTACTAGATATGTTGTGCATACCTATGAATTAAATAACAACAAACTCGACAATGAAATAACTTGTTTGTTTACTACTTCATTCATTTAAACTAGGATCTAGTTATTTCATGTACACTAGAATAATTTTTTCCCATCCTGGATATGCATATAAATAGAAGCTTATTTTCATTAATATACATATCAAATTGCAAGATTAATTGCCATTTATATCACTTGGAGTGCAGATTTTGGAGAAGTTTTTGCACATTTATCAAGGAGGCAAATATTGGAGCTCGACAACTTTTCATTTTTATCAATCAAGGAAAATTTTGGAGGATAATTTAACTAAGTTGGTAGAGGACTTGTTTTGAGTCATCTTTAAGTTGAAGAAGAAAATGGGACAACAAAGAAAAAGAAAAAATGTGTCTCAATGAAAATTGTCAAAAGAATAAGAACATAAGAGGCATGACCAAAAATTGGAAAATTATCATAGAAAGAAACAAGGTACATGCTTGTTTCTTCTCTCTCTCACTCTCAAGTGTGTGTTTAGGAATTTTACTTTGAAAAAACCTGAGTATTCATTTTATGGGATGGAATCCATAATTTGTGCATTACTCCACCCAATAATTTGGTTAGTACACCTAAACATAAATTTTTATGTGCATACATTTTGCATTGGATTTCTTAGTAAAATTAGAAATGTTTAATTTGTGACCATTTTTAAACTTACAATACCCCAAATTAAAAAGCACTCTTTAACTAAAATATTGTACATTAAATCCTTCTCTACAAACCTTACACTTATCTTTTACCAGTACCTTTGTTTAATTTTTTTGTTCATCACATTATCATTGTTGTGTATTGCATCTACACAATTTTCTCTTTACTTTGTTCATGAAGAAAATGATAGTGTACTTCAATACATGCTTAGTTCTCCAATGAAACCTTAAATTTTGTTTCCCTCACTATGCCACTTTGATTTTCATAATTTTTTCAACCACATTAATTATTTTATGGATTTGCAAATTCCTATCCTCAAGCTAGAGTAGAGCCAAATCTAGATATTGGATCTTGAACGAATCCATTCAAGAACACATGGACCTTGAAGTTAGGGACGAGACCCAAGTTCAAACAATTCTTGTTGGAGAGGGTCAAGATCACTTCCTTATACTGGTATGGATGAGCATATAAAAATAGCACAAAATTCTCTCATTTATAGCATCATGTTTTATCATTCTTTATGCATGCATGCAAAAAATTCACTTATATAACATCATCTCTCATTTTTGTTTGAAAAATATTTTGTGACATGTAGGAAGGGCTCAACAAGCACGAAGTTTTCATGCTCAAGTCGAGCCAAATCTAGACATTGGATCAAATGAATCCACTCAAGAATGCATGGTCCTTGAAGATAGGGAGGAGGCACAAGTTCAAACAATGCATGTTGGAGAGGGGTCAGGATGATGCAGGAGCATCCAGTGGTGTAAGGGCAATCTTGCATCACCCAAAAATAGTTAAATTTCAAGTTTCTTAGTTTTTATATGTTTTTACATTTTTGGATACCCTTTTCGTCATAATGAAATTCCCAATTTATGGTTTTTATTTTCTATTTCTGGGTTAAAAGATATTACAGTTTTAGTTTCTCAGATTTGTAACTGAAAATCTTCTGAGTTGGATTTTAGGCACTTAGAGCTTCTGGAATGGCCACGAAACTTTCCAAAATTGGTGTAGCAAATATTGAACGCGTTCTTGACTTCGATACCTTTCCAACGCTTCAAACAGTTCACAAATCGGAGCCCCGAATCAAAAGTTATGGCCTCAGGAAGTTGGCGCACTTTCTAGAAGATACAATTGCAAATGTTCTTTTGAAATTTGAACTTCAAATTGTAATTTTCATCGCCAAACTGCCTAAACTCAAATTTTAATGTTGTTTTGGCTCCAAACTAAAGAGGAGCTCTATTTATGGGTGAGTTTCTAATATTTTTGGGTAACTTTTTGGGGACAAGCTCGCATATTGTGAAAGGGTTATTCTGTAGCTTTCTATAGCTTGCATGTGTTGTAGAACTTGACGATTTGAGATCCTCTACATGTAAGAAGCTCCATTTTCTGAATAATAAAATTATTCTCTTGTTTGTGGGTTATTTTCTTTGTCTCGGGTTGCACCTTCATCAAGTGGTATCAGAGCAGGTTTTCTTGAGCGTATGGATAGATTGCCGATCGTGAGGCAATTTACACCAGGACCATGGTTGTGGGTTGAGGTCAAGAAAGATGCCTCCAAGAGTGATGCCTGGTAGGCATGGTGGTGCTAGAGGTGGTCGAGGTGGTAGAGATGCTGGTGGAAGAGATGCATTGGTAGCCCTCTAGAGATAGATTGATGTGTTACAAGAGTAGTTGAGAAGAGGGTTAAACCCGAGGGAGGAAAGTGAGGATGAAGGAGAGGAAGAAGGTTTAGATGTAGAAGAGGAAGAAGAAGCAATTGATCAAGAGAAAATGTGGCTAATAAGGGCCATTTCAAAGATCGTGAAAAGACCCAGAGCAGAAGTCCTCATTTATTCTGAAAGTCTGAACCCGGAAGAGTTGATCGACTGGATCAATGAGCTAGAAGAATATTTTGAGTATGAGGAAATAGAGGACCCAGATCAGGTTAAGTTTGCAAAAATCAAGCTGAAGGGCCATGCCAGTATTTGGTGGAAAGAGGTCCAATTGGAAAGAAATCGAAGAGGAAAAGTCAAGATCACTAGATGGGATCGCATAGTAGAGAAACTGAAGAAGCAGTTCATACCAGTGGACTATGAGTTAGATCTGTTGAAAAAATTACAAGGGTTGAAGCAAGGAAGCAAATCTGTGAAAGAATATACTGAAGATTTTCACAAGATAATCATCAGAATGGGTCACACAAAGGCCAATAAGGAGAAGGTAGCCCAATATCTTAATGAGTTACGACCAAGCATTCAGGAGGAGTTAAGCTTAGTCAGAATGACCACCATTGACGATGTGTATCAGTTTGCTCTAAAGGTGGAAGAGAAACTGAACAAAAGATTGATGGCAAGAAAAAAGGATGAGGAGGTCAAAGCAGAAGGGGCAATGGCAGATCTTCAGGAAGCCGAAATGATGATGAAAAGAAAAGTGAAGATATGGGTACCAGCCAAAGCCAAAGGAATGACAACTTCTACCACCCTCATGATCAAAGCAGTGGTCATCAAAGAGGTAGAGGACGAGGTAGATATGGACAAGGATCTGGAAGAGGTGGTTTTAGAGGAACGTGTTTCTAGTGTGGTGAAGAAGGGCATCGAGCCTATGAATTTCCACAACACCAAGGAAGGGCAGACAAAAGGCCAGAAGGTCATGGAAGGGTTGCACATGCAGATGAGGAGGCCCAAACTGAACATTCTGATGATGTTGAAAGGGGAGAAGCCCTAGTGATTAGGAGAGCCCTAGTGACTGAGAAAAAGGAACCAAAACAGAGGAAGAATCGGTTTTGCACAAAGTGCAAGTGTGAAGGAAAATGTTGTGATGTCATTATTGACGGTGGGAGCACCGATAATCTAGTGTCAGAGGAGATGGTCACAAAGTTGAAGTTGAAGAGGGAAAGACACCCACATCCATATCGGATTGCCTAGTTGTAGAAAGACCACAAATTTTTGGTCAATGAGCAGTGCCTAGTAAAGTTCAAGATCGGGAGCTACCATGATGAGGTACTCTGTGATATCATCCCCATGGATGCATGTCACATGTTGTTGGGGAGGTCGTGGCAGTTCGATAGGCAAGCTATACATGATGGCCATACAAACACTTATTCCTTGACAAAGGATGGGGTTCGTCACAAGTTGAAACCCCTAAAGGAGACCGAAGAAAAGGTATGCAGTAGTGCTAGAATTTGTTATGTAGATGGAAGAAAATTTTTAGAAGGTATGAAGCATGAGCATGTGTGTTATGCATTGATTCCTAGAGTGAGTAATGAGGATAGTGAGAAGGTTCCAGAAGAAGTTTTTGGGATGTTGGATGAGTTTCAAGATATTTTTTCTGATAATGTACCTGAGGGTTTACCGCCAATAAGGAAGATCAGTCATCAGATTGACTTGATTCCAAGAGCCAGTTTGCCAAATAAGGCAGCTCATAGAATGACTCCAGCAGAAAATGAGGAGTTGAATAGAAAAGTTCAAGAGTTGTTGAGAAAGGGTTTGATATGGGAGAGTTTGAGTCCATGTACAATACCTACAATACTAGCACCAAAGAAGGATGGGGAGTGGAGGATGTGTATAGATTCCTGAGCCATAAACAAGATAACAATCAAGTAAAGATTTCCCCTACCAAGGATGGATGACCTGATGGACTATTTGAGTGGAGCTCAGTACTTCACAAAGATTGATCTGAAGAGTGGATATCACAAGATCCAGATTCGAGAGGGAGATGAATGGAAGACTGCCTTCAAGACCAAAGAGGGCCTGTACGAGTGGTTGGTCATGCCTTTTGGGCTAATCAATGCACTGAGCACATTCATGCGGCTCATGAACGAGGTACTAAAAGAATTTCTAGGAAGTTTTGCTATTGTGTATCTAGATGATATTTTGATTTTCCGTAAGACATTGGATGAGCATCTAATGCATATTCAGAGAGCCTTTGAGAAGTTAAGAGAAGAGAAACTATTGATTAATCTGAAGAAGTGCAGTTTTGTGAAGAGGGAGTTAGTGTACTTGGGGTTTGTTGTCTCAGCAGAAGGTCTCAAGATGGACCCAGAAGGTGAAGGCTATTATGGAATGGCCCAAGAACTACTAACGAGGTGAGATCTTTCCATGGTTTGGCTAGTTTTTATAGAAAGTTCATTAGAAACTTCAGTAGTATTTGTGGACCCCTGACTGAAACAATGAGAGGGGAAAATAATTCAAGTGGAGCACTGGAGCCGAAAAAGTTTTGAACTGAAGAAAAAGGTAACAAGCAACTGTTCTAGCCCTCCCGATTTTAACAAGGTGTTTCGTGGATTGTGATGCTAGTGGTTGTGCCATTGGAGCAGTATTGAGCCAAGAAGGTAAGCCCATTGCCTATTTTAGTGAAAATTTAAATGATGCCAAGAGAAAGTATTTTGTATATGATCAGGAGTTTTATGCAATAGTTCAAGCATTAAAGAAATGGAGACATTATTTGTTGCCAAAGGAATTTGTTCTATATGCTGATCATCAGGCCTTGCAGTACCTAAATAGTCAGGGAAAATTAAATCAGAGGCATATGAAATTGGTAGAGTTTTTGTAGAGTTATACCTTTGTTTTGAAACATAGGAGTGGGAAGTCAAATAGGGTTGTAGATGCCTTAAGTAAGAGGCATACATTGATGACAAAGATGTAGATTGAAGTGGTTGGGTTCAATGAACTCAAGACACTGTATGCAGAAGATCCTAATTTTGCAGAGGCTTGGAAAGCTTGCAAGGAAATTGTTACAGTGGATAGGGCAAGGTGGCTAGATTTCATAATCCAGGATGGCATGCTATTTAAGGGAAGTCAATTGTGTATCCTAAGGAGTTCCATGAGGGAGAACCTGATAAAGGAGAAGCATAGTGGAGGAATGGCAGGACATTTTGGTTGGGATAAGACCATTGCCATTATCAGTGAGCATTATTATTGGCCTTAGTTATCACAGGATGAGAAGAAGTTTGTACAAAGTTGCAGGGTATGTTAGATGGCTAAAGGAGTGAGCCAGAATATAGGCTTATATCGGCCCTTACCTGTACCATAGAGGCCATGGGAGGATATAAGTATGGACTTTGTTCTTGGTTTTCCAAGGACACAATGAGGGAATGATTCAGTCTTTGTGGTGGTTGATAGGTTTTCGAAGATGGCACATTTCATTCCATATAAGAAGACCCATGATGCAGTCCACATTGCTGACTTGTTCTTCAAAGATGTGGTGAGGCTACATGGTCTACCAAAGAGTATTGTTTTAGATCGTGACACCAAATTTGTGGGGTACTTTTGGAGGACCTTGTCGAAGAAGCTGAAGACAGAGTTGAAGTTCAGTTCTACACACCATTCACAAATAGATGGGCAGACATAGGTTGTTAACAGGAGTTAGGGTAACCTACTGAGATGTTTGGTAGGAGATAAACCCAAGGGATGGGACTTGATCTTACCTCAGGCAGAATTCTCTTACAACAATTATGTCAACAGAAGCACTGGTAGATCACCATTCCAGATTGTGTATGGAGGTAGCCCCAGAACAGCTCCAGAATTGAGGAAGATGGACCAAGAGAAGAAAATAAGTGTTGAAGCTGAAGATTTTGCAGAACACATCAAGGATATACATTAGAAGGTAAGAGAACATATTAACAAGATGAATATGCAGTATAAGGCTAAGGCAGATCAGAAGCAGAGGTATAAGGAGTTTTAGATATGTGATGAAGTGATGGTCCACTTGAGGAAAGAAAGGTTTCCAGTGGGAACATATAACAAATTGAAGATGAAGAAGTTTGGCCCCTATAAAATTTTGAAGAAGCATGATTCAGGGAATGCATATGAGGTAGAGTTGTCGGATGGATTCAACATTTCCCCTGTGTTCAACATTTCATATTTGATAGAGTATCATGAAGGTGGCGCAGAGGAAGTACCAACGATGGAATAGTGTGGGATTCCAACATCTACTTCAGAAAAGGAGGAGATTGAGGAAATCTTGGATAGTTGTGTGGGAAGGAGTACCAGAAATAGGCAGTATGAAGAATATCTGGTGAAATGGAGAGGAAGGCTTGTGGAAGATTCATCCTAGCTATCTAAGGTAGTAGTTGACTGGTTGGGTTTTCCTCAACCATCTGAGATGTGATGGGGTCACTTCTCAAATTACCCTGGGTGTCTGATGCAGGAGCATCCAGTGGTGTAAGGGAAATCTTGCATCACCCAAAAAAAGTTAAATTTCAAGTTTCTCATTTTTTAGATGTTTTTACATTTTTGGATACCTTTTTTATCATAATTAAATTCTCAATTTACGGTTTTTATTTTCTATTTCTGGGTTGAAAGATATTGCAGTTTTAGTTTCCCAAATTTGTATCTAAAAATCTTCCGAGTTGGATTTGAGGCACTTAGAGCTTCTATAATGGCCCCAAAACTTGCTGAAATTATGATAGCAGATTTCGTTCTTGACTTGAGACCTTTCCAACGCTTCAAACGGTTCACGAATTGGAGCCCCGGATCAAAAGTTATGGCCCCGGAAGTTGGCGCACTTTCTAGAAGATACAATTGCAAATGTTCTTTTGAAATTTGAACTTCAAGTTGTAATTTTTGGCGCCAAACCACCTAAACTCAAATTTTAATATCTTTTGGCTCCAAACTAAAGAGGAGCTCTATTTATGGGCGGGTTTCTAATATTTTTGGGTAACTTTTTGGGGACAAGCTCGCATATTGCGAAAGGGTTATTCTGTAGCTTTCTGTAGCTTGCATGTGTTGTAGAACTTGAGGATTTGAGATCCTCTGCATGTAAGAAGCTTCATTTTCTAAATAATAAAATTATTCTCTTGTTTGTGGGTTATTTTCTGTGTCTCAGGCTGTGCCCTCATCACAGGATCACTTCCTCCTACTAGTATGAATGACCATATAAAACTAGTTGAGAAGGTGAGGAAACAAATTTCTCATAGAAATTTAGATCATTTACTTGAAATGGACATGGAGAAATTGAAATATTATGCCAACCAACCTTATAATAAGAGAAAGAGGTCAATGACTAAATCTATAAATGGAATAATCAATCATCATTTCAATCATCTTGATACACTTGAAAAAGCCCAATTGTTATCACATTTACTTCTTCGTGATGAGCTCAAAGAGTCATTACAATTTTTGGGTGTACATTCAGCATCAAATAAGAAGAAACACATGGGATTACAAAAGGATATTGTTCAAAATGTTAAAAAGGGTTTAGATTCCATTGGGAAAGGATCTCGATCAATGGATAAGGCCACTACAAGAAGGGTGATGTTGACATCTATTGTACATCAAGATATAGCAAGAAAAAGAAAAATGTCTGCACTTTCAATTGAAATTGGTTATAGTAGAATCACATTGATAAAGTATGAGAAAAAGAGAGTTTTTGGATGATAGTTTAGAAGGCAATTGGGTAATTATGTGTAGAGCTCCCCATTCTAATAGGATTGAAGATGTTGTTAGGAACTTGGTCTTAGGTTTTTGGCATGATTAGACTCGTCCATCATCAAATACTAGAGATGTTATGAGACACAACATTTAATGTAGTATTTATGAAAATCATATCAAACATTGGCTAGACATAACACAATCTGAGATGTATATGAACTTTTGTAATGAATATCCTCATATAAAGATTGGGAAAACAATGTTCCAAAGGTTCAAGCCATATTATGTGAAGATAAACAAGTTTTTTGAAACTTGTTGTTGTCATTATCATATTGAATTTGATCTCTACTATCAAGTGTTTTGAAAGATGAGAGAAGAAAAATGTGGGTTTCAAAATGCACCTCCTAAACAAGCAAGTTTGTTCATAAAGTTTATATTATGTGATCATGAAAATGGACATCAAATAAACTGCATAAAAAGAATTTGTGAGACATGTGGAAATTCGGCTAAATTTCCTTCAAGAATTGAGGATATTGGCCTAACAAAGACAATAAATTGCAAGAGGTAAGTATTATTTTTAGAGAGTGTGTGTGTTTCAATTTCTCATAGATTTTTATTTGGATTATCTTTGATGTAATATTTCATTGATCAAGTGTGGTTTATTAGTTATTCTCATATTTTACTCACATAGGTACAAGTATGTAAAGTTACAAACAAATTTTGGGAAAGAATCCACAAGGTTGAACTATGTAGAAAAGGAGATTCACATTGGAAAATTTATGGAAGATTTTCAAAAATTGGTATGACCATACATACATCATTCCTTTTTTGCTAAGTGGCAAGCACAAAAATTCCAAACATTGAGAGATACTTTCCCATGTCGAACAGTTCTATCAGTAGTTGAATTTTTAGAAAATTACTCCTTTGTACATCAAAAGGAGATTCAATCAGAGTATTAATTTTCAAAGAAGATCACTATTATGATTCATGTGTGTTATCAACATGCACAATCAGAATTGGATGGTGTTGAGAGTATAGATGAAGAACGAGCCATTAAGAAAGAATATCACTTTTATATTAGTGATGATAAAGAGCATGACACACTTTTTGTCCAACATTGCTTTACAATATTTTTTGAGAATTTGAGAAGGGGTGTAAAATTTGAAAATCATTTTGTATGATTAGATGGATGTGCAACACAATTCAAATCTTCACGACCATTCTATGCACTTTGTAGATATCATAAAATCTACAAAATACCACATGTTTGGAGTTTTTTTAAGAGTGGGCATGGAAAGGGTGAGCATGATGGAGCATGAGCTTTCATCAAACGAGCTTTAAGAAAGCATCAAATGAGTTATCTAGAAGATCATCTCAACAATGGACATGATGTTGTTGAATGGTGCAAGAAACACTTTGCATCAAATGTGGTTGGCAGATCTTCAAGAACAAACCGACACATTCCACATAGAGTGTTTTGGGAGATATCGAGTATGTATAAATTACATTAAATTAAAAAATTGAATTTAATTAAATTTAATATATATATATACATATTTGTTCACATAAGTTTTTTGTTGTACATATGTATCTAGGTGTGGATAGAAGATCGATGCATAGATGCAAGAGGGTAGAAAAAATAAGATCTTTTCATTTTGTTAGGAGTTCAGATAGTCGCCATGGATGGATATCAAACACAAGGAATTGCTCTAGTTTTTGCACTGAGTGCATTGAGGGAAACTCTAATTATGCATGCAACAATCAAGAACTTGGATATGTTGGTAAATGGGATACGGTGCCACTAGTTGTTTCAGAAACATATTATGAAAATGAGGAAGAAATATAAGAAGATATTCCTTTGATTTCAATTGATTATGACCATATTTCAAGATTGGTTAGAAACAGTAGACATGTGTAATTTTTCAATAATTTAAATATTATATATATATCTAGTTAATGATCTTTAGAGATATTTCTAATTTTCTTAGAACTTTTTTGTGTAAATTTGGTGTACAGGAGATGTTTTTGTAGTCATAGCAGAGCTTGGAAACATCGAAGGTGTTAGCTATTATTTATTGTGTTGCACAAAGGAGAGGAATAAGCTAACAGAACCTGAAACAAGTGATGGAATGTCATTTCCCATAGGTCAATTTGAATTTAAAATTTTGTATACATTGTATTCACATGTGCACATTACATTATAAAAATTAAATATATATTGTACAAATATTGAGCATGAAAATGTTGCACACGTTCATATGTCTTACCTTAGGTTCATGTTTACAAAGCAGGTTTTGTTGTACTGCAAGGGACATATCTAAAACAAGTAGAAGTTGTTCAGCATGGGATTCATTTTGTTGACTATAAACCTGATAACATAGTATATCAATATAGTCACTTAATAATTGCTACCACTCTACATCTTCATGCAGTTCCACATGCACGTGGCCGAAGAAAATGGAGACTAGATAGTGATGATCATCAAAAAATTCTACATGTTTTTGAAGAGCGGGTTCAACCAGAATCTTTGACTTAGATTATTTCCATGGTTTTCAAGTTCACTTGTAACCCTATACATGTTCAAATGAGAACTTATAGTAACTTGTACATAGTTATAAATCATTTTGTGTAAATTACAATTATATGTACATATTTGTTCCATGGAAAATTCTTAAGTTCAATAATATTTGATAGCATCATCTCTCAATTTTTTTGGTTGCATGTAAACCCATCTATATGCTTTTAATATTTATTTGAAATGTACTGATTATTTTAAAAATAATTTTTCCTAAATTACAATTATATGTACATATTTGTTCCATAAAAAATTCTTAAGTTCAAGAATCTTTGATAGCATCATCTCTCACTTTTTTTGGCTACATGTAAACCCACATATATGCTTTCAATCCTTATTTGAAACATAGTGAAGTTTTTAAAAATTTTTTTCCTAAATTACAATTATATACAACTTATATTTGTTTCATGGAATTCTTAAGTTCAAGAATCTTATATACAATTATATACAACTTATATAATTTGTTCCATCAAATTATTCCATGGGAAACTATGTAAATTTTAAAATTAAGTATTATCTAATTATAAAATTATAAAATTAGTATCTCTCTCAAGTCTCTCCCTCCCACCCCCTACCCCCTCTCCCTCTCTCCCCTCTACCCTAAACCATTAAACCCTACCCTTTATCTCTCTCCCACTCCCCCCTCTCTCTGTAAAGTCTCTCCCTCCTACCCCCTCTCCTCTACCTCTTAACTTAAACCCTAAACCCTTGTACAACCCCTACCCTTTATCTCTCCCCCACTCCCCCACTCTTTGTATCAAGCCTCTCCCTTAACCCTACCCCCCTTCTTCAATTTCTGCACCTCTATCTCTCCCACTCCCCCTCTTTCAACCCTTCCTAACCCCAAACACTAAACCTTTTTACTCCCTGCCCACTATCTCTCTCCCACTCCCCCCTCTCTCTCTTGAAATTCTCTATCTCCTACCCACTCTCCCTCTCAAGCAACTCTACCCTTAACCCTTCAACCTTACCCTTTATCTCTCTCCCACTCCCCCCACTCTCTCCAAAGTATCACCCTCCCACCCCCTCACCCTCTCTCCCCTCTACCATAAACCCTTGAACCCTACCCTTTATCACTCTCCCACTCCCCCCTCTCTCTCTCAAGTCTCTCCCTCCTACCCCCTCTCCCTCTCTCCCCTCTACCCTCTACCCTTAACCCTTAAACCCTAAACCCTTCTACTCCCTACCCTCTATCTCTCTCCCACTCCCCTCCCTCTCTCTTGAAAGTCTCTCCCTCCTACCCACTCTCCCTCATGAGCTCCTCGACCCTTAACACTTCAACCCTAGGACCCCCTACCCTTTATATCTCTCCCACTCCCTCCCCTTCTCTCTCTCAAGTCTCTCCCTGCTACCCCCTCTCCCTGTCTCCCCTCTACCCTTAACCCTTAAACCCTAAACCCTTGTACACCCCCTACCCTTTATCTCTCTCCTAGTACCCCCCTTTCTCAAGTCTCTCCCTTCTACCCGCTCTCCCCCTCTCTCCTCTACCCTTAACCCTTAAACCCTAAACCTTTTTACTCCCTACCCTCTATCTCTCTCCCACTCCCCTCCTCTCTCTCTTGAAAGTATCTCCCTCCTACCCAGTCTCCCTCTCGAGATCCTCTACCCTTAACCCTTAAACCCTGAACCCCTGCACTTTATCTCTCTCCCACTTCCCCATCTCTCTCTGTCTCTCCTCATGCCCCTCTCCCTCTCTCCCCTATACCCAACCCTTAGCCCTAAACCCCCTGTACACCCCCTAAGCTTTATCTCTCTCCCACTCCACCCCTCTCTCTCAAGTCTCTCCCTCCTACCCCCTCTCCCCCTCTCCTCTCTACCCTTAACCCTTAAACCCTAAACCTTTTTACTCCCTACCCTCTATCTCTCTCCCACTCCCCCCTCTCTCTCTTGAAAATCTCTCCCTCCTACCCACTCTCCCTCTCGAGCTCCTCTACCCTTAACCCTTAAACCTACTGGAGAGTGTCTTGGCACAACAAGATGCAAACAAAATATTGTTATTTTGTTTCTCTTGAAAGAGAAATACAACACATGGATGTCTTAGCTCCCAAGGTCTTTGTAGTTGGTTCTCAACTTCACTAATGTTACTCAGTGGTCGATGCAATAGTAATGGTCAAGGGTCCTGCTGGTGTTGAGCTTCTGGATTGTTCTGGGATCAAACATAAACTTAACCCTACTCTAACCAGTTTTTTTAAAGAAACAAAAAAGATGGTTCAGGGCTTTGGAACAAAGAAGAATGATACTTCATTTAAATTAACCATAATTTTTACCCTTAAAGGATTTCCTAAACTAAAACTACAGAACGAAATTAACTTGTGATTGACACATAGTTTCATTCATTCATAGTGCTGATTTCAATAATAGATTGCAAGTTACCATTTCAAATAAAACACCAAATAACATTTCATTCCTTTAAGGCTTCACAAATCAAATTATTAACTTAAGATAAACAAAATTTTGAAACACGCATGAAGTAGATTAAGATCTGGTTCCTTCTACTGCCCATAAAATAGATAAGCAACATTTACAAAGTTGGCACAATCACCAGTGTATAGAAAAATTGTGGCTCAAAATTGTTTCCATTTACACTAAGAAAACTAAAAGATTCATTAGTCTATTATGATTCTAACTCCTAACCAAGAAGACATAAGAAGCCCACATTACAAAGAATCAAGATAATCTTCTATTCCCTTTGTTCCTATTCTATCTTCCCTCTACTTTGTTTCTACAAGTACCAGTTCTCTAACCCTAGAAGTTCTAACCCTTAAAAAGAGGCAAGAATTCCATATATATATAGAGTGTACCAAAAATAATGTGTTGTCCCCGTGCATTATGGTTTGAAAAATATTTGCTTCCAGGAGAGTCGACTCTCAGATCTTTTGAGGAGAGTCAATGTTACATTCAATGTGAAGTCCTGTTGTCCATATTGCTGAAAGGTTGTTTCAAGGATGATCTTAGATCTTTTGTAGCTACAACATTTACTACTGGTATGCATGTCTATCTTTCAACTCCTTCAAAGGGTTGTCTTGAATGCTCCAAAGAATTTTTCCATTAATACCAATCTGCCCCTGCTAGTGGTCATCACAGCTGTCCCTGCGAGTCATGGTTACTCCTTTCCTCCCACTTCCTTCATGTTCCAAACCTTTCTGCACTTTGACAATCTTTTAGAAGCATCATTGGGCCTCCCTGTAGATTTGAACATCATCGTTACGGAGTCGATCCATTAGCTTGTGATCCCAGAATGAATCCATGTTGCTTCAATGCTCCAGATTTCCTTCATAGGAATTGTAAACTAGTCAAACTGTCACTGGCCTACCTTCTTAGCTTCTCCTGATTGGTTAGAAATATGCCACGCAAGAATCTTGGGTGGTCAAAGGTGGTCCACATGGAATCACATGTCGGTGAGACACTCATCATTTCTCCTTGATATAATTATATCACTTCTAGCAACTATCAGCGTATCATAAGACAATCAACAAGACCTTTTGGCGAGCTGCAGAAGTCATATCAAGCTCACAAAGACTATTGGCAAGAAAATCATTAGTGGGTATGACCTCATAGCGAAGGAACTTCATTCATTTAGAGTCTCCTCAATTTCCTCTTGTTCTCTTTGAGCTCCTTCTATTTTAGTGAGACTTTCACAAGTCGTTGAGACATCATATCGATCTCCTCTTTTCTCGCCAAGCTCATTCTATATTCCCCAAGACTCTACTGAGTTGGCAAGACATCATGGCAATGTCTTCCTTTTTCTTCCCAAGCTCATTTCATTTTGGTGAAACCTTTTGCCTTTGGTGAGACCATTCACCGAAGGCCATACCTCTCGGCGAGATCCTATCGAGCTGACCTTTCTTTCAGCAAGAGCCTACTTGATCGATGAGACATCATACTAAATCCCCCTTTACTTTCGCTAAGACAATTCAGAGTTGCTCAGATGTTTCACCGAATGCACTCATTCATTGAGACTCTGATGGATTGGCAAGACTTATGCTAAGATTACCTCATGTCGGCAAGACCTTTCCTCATCGCTGAGACTTTATACCAAAAGGGGAACCCTTTAGCAAAACCTTCAACTGTTAGGGATACATCAACCTGAAGCAAATCCCTCTCACCGAAGCCTTTATATGTTCACTTTTTGTCACCGGGACAACCCCATTCTTTCCCTGACTCAAAGAAACATGTCGGTGAGACATCATGGGTCGAAAAGACTGCAAGACCTCATATCAATAGATCCTTCCTTATGCTTTATCAGCAAGACCCGATGTACTTGCCAAGACATCTCCCCGATGCAAAATTTTCTCATCAATGAAGCAACACGTCGAGGGTCGGCAAGACATCAAGCACTCGGCAAGACCACACACCAGAGAAGATAACTCCCACCGAAGTGTTTTCTCCCTGTCATCGGTTAGTGAGACATAAAGATCTCACCAAGACCTTTCTCCAAAGGAAAATTACATGCCTATAGATTCCCCCATGCAAAACTCTTAGTCACAGGGACGATGATTGATGTCTTACCGATAGGAGCCTGCATATGAATTCCACTCGGTGTGACATCCCTGGGCTCTTGCCTATAGGCAATGTAGATGCATATTAACAAAATGCACTGGTAGTCGGCAAGACATCCACAAGGTCTTGTCAACTTTCTTCATGAAGGAAAATTATGACCAGCTAGACTGTGGAAAGCTTTGCAACTGAGCTCCCTTAGAAAATATCATCATGTGTGTGATTTAATCCTGTAAAAGAAAGGTTTGCATTAGTCCTCAAAAGAAAATAAAACATATTATAAGAGAATCCACTACTGCTATTGATTACTTTATTGAACACTTAGGAAGAAGAAAACCTAACTTAAGAAAAGACAACACCAAAATTAGATCAGACAGAACAAAAGACAAAACATAAAGAAAATAACCAAAGGAAACAAAAGCAAAAAAAAGGGGGGGACCCATTTTGTTCCAGAATAAAATGGGGTGGTTATGCAAGGCATAACAAATGGTGACTCGGCTGAGAAAATGGTTTAACCATTTTCAAGAAACTGAAGGATTCAGCTACCCAGAACTCCTAGTTTATGAATATTACAACTCCAGTTGGGTCAGTTTTAACAACCAAGGCTAAGCTAGAATCTCAAATTTAAGTCAATCAATGGCCACCTCAGAATCATTGTGTGTGCTTGATTGTGAATTATCCTTTTATAAAGTTTTCTTCATATTTTGAACAACAATGTGCAAGATTTGAACTACATGAGTTGATTTCCTTTTGTGCAATGATATCTTGGGAATTGCTCCATTGCCAGTTAGGCATCCATAGCCCCAATGGAGATACCTCTAGTTTTCTCACAACATTTCTTTACTACCAGTCAGGTGTCCATAGCCCTGGTAGAGATACTGGAATCACCAATTCATATTGACCTTTTTCTCTTGAGATAATTCTTTTCTTTTCTCTTTTTTTTTTTCGTAGAGTTTCAAATATTTAATTTAATTCTTTTTCAATATGTTAGATGTTTAATCTCTTATCTGGGTTGCAAACTACCATGGACCTCATAACAACACTTGGAAAATCAGATTTTTCACTCAAATATTACAACACTATCATCCTAAGACAAATATACCATTACAAGAGGAGATGATCTTAGTGATTTGTGACAGATTCAAAGGAGCTAATGAAGGTTACTTACTTGGCACCTTGTTTTCAAAACTTTCCAAAACTTTTATTCATAATGGGCATAAAACAACGAATTTAGGACAAAATTACCCAATCAGCAAACCTGAAAATACCTAAACCGCTTATGTCCCAATAACCAAAGTATGCTTCAGATAACCACCCACCATTTCAAGATGGAAAGAACAGAGAAACCCTAAAGAAAAAACATGATAGAAACCAAAAAGAAAAGGAAATGAAAGGAGAGAAAGAAAGAACAAACAAACAAACAACAGAGCTATTTAAATGCAGAACAATAGAAAAACTATTTACAAACAGACTATTTACAAACATAAAAACAAGAGAACACGGGAAAAGGAAAACAACATATCAAAAAGAAAACTAACTAAACCAAAACCAACACTAACCAATCCTAATCCTAAACTAACTCCAAAGTTAAGCTTTGCAAACACAAAACTATAAAAATAAAAATAAAAAAATTGTACATTGACTTAACTGATTTTTTTATTATGTGCATCAATCTTAACCTATTAGGCACAGTTCTAAACCTGGGAAATTTATCTTTATACTTAGAAATATGAAGTTTATAGGCAAGAAGTTCATTTTGAGGGCATAAAGCTTGAAATATTATCAGTTGTGGGTTCTCAGTTTTGTCATGATTTACCCTCAAACACATTTTACTATCCCCAACACCATAAACAAACTGAAAATCATTGAAACACATCAGATAATGAAAGGACACCACCTGATTATGAAGATTTCTAGTTACTAATGCAAACTTCTATTGTATGAATTCCTTCTCTTGAGGTCTCAGCTCATGGGACACCACTAAAACAAGGTTTTTCTTGGAGCTGGGATAGTCACTGACCAAAATATTTGTATTCATCTTGAGTATAGAGTAATTTTTTTTTTGGATTTCTTGAGATGAAGTATCACTTTTAACACTCTCTTGAAATATGTCACCCCCAAGGGTTTGAGAATCTGCGTCCAGCTTATCACCATTGATGTCAAGGATACTAGCACATGGTGAACAAGGATTTCCTTCAAACCCATTTGAATGCATGGGGTCAAAGTCAGGAAAGCACTTTCTCAATTCATATTCCTACACATCATCAACAAGAACATGCCATTCAACATAAAATTTATCAATATTAAGATCAAATTTATTAGTGGATGCTAAGCAAGGACCTTCTTTCAACAACACATTTGACTAAACAGAATCAAAATCAATAAAATACTCCCTTGTCTCATTCTCTTTGTCATGTTGAAGAGATTCAACATATGAGATAACCTCTTGGTCCTTTTCTTGGAATTCCTCTGCTTCATCCAAATGTACCCCGACATGAATTTCTTCAAGGAACACTTGACTGATATGCACATCTGCTCAAACTTCTTCCCTTAAAATTTGATTTTGGCATTTAAGTCCTTGTCTTTGACCACAAGGTTCATTGGCAATCTCATCTTGAAGTGTGTTATCTATTTTAATCTGTCCACTACTTAAATCAGCAAAGTCATCTTCTTGTGTTAACCCATCAAGGTGTGTTTCTTCCTCATTCACCATCATGGAAGAATCTATGAATGCATCAGTGAATCTATTCTCCACTTCTATCAAGTTTGCACTAGGTAGAGGAGTTTCATCAGTTGTTGAATCCATCTCAATGCAAGGATCAAGGTCATCAAAAGATAGGGAAGAATTAAACCTCTTCACACAGTTACTCTCATCATTTTGGATGGACTGATTACCATTTTCATGTGTGCTAGTTGTTTCATCCTTTTCATTAGGGGGATACATACTCCAAAGATCTTCTATAAGTATTCCTTCAATAGTGATCAGTTGCTTGAAATATAACTCCATCCTACCTAGGAAGACATGGTAGTCCATCTGAGATTGTTGATTAGTTCGATGTATCCTACATCCACTTGGCCCAACAAGTTCTAATAGTTTCCGATCTCCCAGCTCTTCTAATTTCTCCCTTATTCGATTTTTCATACAAGGGATATCAATCCAACCTGAACCATGTTCCTTTGTCAATTCCTCATCACCCTGATTCTCATCTTGATCAAGAGAGTTGTTCAAATCGTTGGAAGATATTGTTGATTTCTCATGACAACAATCCCGTATTAATACCTCATCTCCTTCAAATCCATCGTTAGTACTATAATTTTCAACAAAGCTAGATTCTATCATGAGATTTGCATTATGCTCTAAATTTGCATCCATTTCATGCTTTTTACCAAACAAGTCATCAAAATTATATTTTGGCTCATCAAATGTTTCATCTACAACTTCATTATGGTGTAATGGACTATGCTTTGGAATATGACTAAAAAGAGATGATATGGTCCCAACTTCATTGACAAGTGGAGTACTTAACTTTGTGATTGGATTTTTTCGAGAGAAGTCCTCCCAGTGGTCTCATGTGCAATTGACCTGATACGGGGTGTTGGGGAATGTGGTGCTTGGAACCTGAGGAAGGTTGTAGCTTCTTGGTGAGAATGATTGCACCTGGGTAGGGATGGTGGGTTAAGTGGCATAAGGCTGTAGATGATGGCAGTTTGCAAGCACAAGAGGTTTATAACCCTGAGTTTGGCTATCTTAATTTCTAGTGTCAAGTCCAAATTGTGTAAATAAGAGAGCTTTGTTCAATGCATCATGCAAGGATGTAGCCTTACCACAACATATGACTTTGGTTACAAATGAGGGGTTTAAACCCCAATAATAATGTTCTATCAGTATATGATCATCCAGAACCAAATATAAAGATTGAACCCTTTGATACATAAACAAAAATTTATGATTAAATTGATAAATTGATTCTGATGGTTTCCTTCTTGTGGTTGCAAATTCAAACGATGGGTCTTGTGTTCGTGCATAAGGGTCAAACTGATCAACCAAAAAAAATTCTAACTCCATCCATGAACAAATATAATTTGGTGGAAGATTAACATACCATTTCCTTGCTGAACCTTGAAATGTTTTGACAAAAATTTGACAGGATGTATCTTCATGAAGGATCTGGAGAAGAGTCATCAAATCTTTGCATATCTTAACATGATCTTTAGCAATTTGTCCACTATTAGAAAAAAACAACGGAAGCCTATTATGCATATGCTAAGGAATTTCGTTGAGAATCCAAGGAATACATAAATGTCTTCCCATCATAGCTGGGTTTTCCAAGATCTGACCCACTCCAACTCACAACAATCCAAAAATTACTCAAAGGGGCCTTCCTTCTAGCGCCAAATCTGTTAGTGAGTGTCTTGGCACAACAACATGCAAACAAAATATTGTTATTTTGTTTCTCCTGAAAGAGAAAGACAACACATGGATTTCTTAGCTCCAAAGGTCTTTGTAGTTGGTTCTCAACTACACTGATGTTACTCAGTGGTCGATGCAATAGTAATGTTCAAGGGGCTTGCTGGTGTTGAGCTTCTGGATTTTTCTCGGATCAAACATAAACTTAAACCTACTCTAACCAGGGTTTTTAAAGAAACAAAAAAGATGGGTTAGGGCTTTGGAACATAGAAGAATGACACTTCATCAAAATTAACCAGACTTGTTACCATTCAAGGATTTCCTAAACTAAAACTGTAGAACAAAATTAACTTAGGATTGACACAGTTTCATTCATTCACAGTGTTGATTTCAATAACAGATTGCAAGTTACCATTTCAAATAAAAAACCAAATAACATTTCATTCCTTCAAGGCTTCACAAATCAAATTATTAACTTAAGATAAACAACATTCTAAAACACGACATGAAGTAGATTAAGATCTAGTTGCTTCTACTGCCCATAAAATAGATAAGCAACATTTACAAAGCTGGCACAATCACTAGTCTATACAAAATCTGTGGCTCCAAATTGTTTCCATTTATACTAAGAAAACTAAAAGATTCATTAGTCTATTTTGATTCTAACTCCTAACCAAGAAGACAAAAGAAGCTCCCATTACAAAGAATCAAGATCAGCTTCTATCCCCTCTATTCCTATTCTATCTTTCTTCTACTATGTTTCTACAAGTACCACTTCTCTAACCCTAGAAGTTCTAACCCTTACAATGAGGCAAGAATTCCATATATATACAAAGTTTACCAAAAATAATGTGCTATCCCCTTGCATTAGGGTTTACAAAATATCTGCTTCCAGGAGAGTCAGCTCTCAGATCTTTTGAAGAGAGTTAATGTTGCATTCAATGTGAAGTCCTGCTATCCATATTGCTGAAAGGTTGTTCTGAGGATGATCTTAGATCTTTTGTAGCTGTAGCATTTACTACTAGTATGTGTGTCTATCTTTCAACTCCTTTGAAGGGTTGTCTTGAATGCTCTAAAGAATTTTTCCATTAATAATGATCCACCCCTACCAGTGGTCATCACAATTGTCCCTGCGAGTCATGGTTACTCCTTTCCTCCAGCTTCCTTTATGTTCTAGACCTTTCTACACTTTGACCATCTTCTCGAAGCATCATCGGGCCTCCCTGTAGATTTGAACATCATCGTTCCCGAGTCGATCCATTAGCTCATGATCCCAAAATGAATCCATGCTGCTTCCATGCTATAGATTTCCTTCATAGGAATTGTAAACTAGTCAAATTGTCACTGGCTCGCCTTCTTAGCTTCTCCTAATTGGTTAGACATATACCATGCAAGACTCTCGGGTGGTCAAAGGTGGTCTACATGGAATCGAATGTCAGTGAGACACTCATCGTGTCTACCCGATGTGATTATATCACTTCTAGAAACTATCGCCATAGCATAAGATAGTCGGCAAGACCTTTCGGCGAGCTACAGAAGTCATACCGAGCTCACAAAGACTATCGGCAAGACAATCGCTAGTCGGTATGACCTCATAGCAAAGGCACTTCATTCGTTTAGAGTCTCCCCAATTTCCTCTTGTTCTCTTCGAGCTCCTTTTGTTTCGGCGAAACTTTCGCAAGTCAGTGAGACATCATATCGATCTCCTCTTTTCTCGCCGATCTCATTCTATATTCCCCAAGACCCTACCAAGTCGGCAATACCTCATGGCGATGTCTTCCTTTTTCTTCCTGAGCTCATTTCATTTTGGTGAAACCATTCCCATTTGGTGAGACCTTTCACCAAAGGCCATACCTCTCGGCAAGATACTATCAGGCTGACCTTTCTTTTAGCAAGAGCCCACTTGATTAGCGACAATTCATACTGAATCCCCCTTTGCTTTTGCTGAGACACTTCAGAGTAGCCCAGATGTTTTTCCGAATGCACTCATTCATTGAGACTCTGGTGGATCAGCAAGACTTATGCTGATATTACCTCATGTCGGTGAGACCTTTCCTCATCACCAAGACTTTATACCAAAAGGCGAACCCTTCAGCGAAACCTTCAACTATCAAGGAGACATCACCCCAAAGCAAATCCCTCTCACCGAAGCCTTTATATGTTCACTTTTGGTTCCCAGGACAACCCCATTCTTTTGCCTACTCGAAGTAACATGTTGGCAAGACATCATGGGTCGGCAAGACTACAGGACCTCATACCAATAGATATCTCCTTATGCTCTGTCGACGAGACCCAATGTACTCTCCAAGACATTTCCCTGATGCAAAAGCTCCTCATCGATGAAGCAACACATCGAGGGTTGACAAGACATCAAGTGCTTGGCAAGACCACACACCGAAGAAGATAACTCCCGCTGAAGTGTTTTCTCCCTGTCACCGGTTGGTGAGACATAAAGATCTCACCGAGACCTTTCTCCAAAGGAAACTTTCACACCGATAGATGCCCCCATGTGAAACTCTTAGACACCGAGATGATTATTGATGTCTTGCCGATAGAAGCCTGCATATGAATTCCACTCAGCGTGACATCCCTAGGGTCTTGCCAATAGGCAACATAGAGGCATATTAACAAAATGCACTGGTAGTCAGTAAGATATCCACAAGGTCTTGCCAACTTTTTTCATCAAGGAAAATTATGACCAACCGAACAAAGGAAAGATCTGCAACTGAGCTCCCTTGGAAAATATAATCTTGTGTGTGATTTAATCCTACAAAAGAAAGGTTTGAATTAGTCCTTAGAAGAAAATAAAACATATTAAAACAAAATACACTACTACTTGTGATTACTTTATTGAACTCTTACGAAGAAGAAAACCTAACTCAAGCAGAGACAACACCAAAATCATATTAGACAGAACAAAAGACAAACCATAAAGCAAATAACCAAAGGCAACAAAAGAAAAAAATAGAAAGGGGGGACCCATTTTTTTCGAGACTAAAATGGGGTGGTTATGCAAGGCATAAAAAAACACTACCCTTTATCTCTCTCCAACTCCTCCCCCACTCTCTCTCAAGTCTCTACCTGCCTCCCCGTCTCCCTCTCTCCCCTCTACCATTAACCCTAATACCCTACCCTTTATCTCTCTCCCACTCCCCCCTCTCCCTCTCTCCCCTCTACCCTAAACCCTTAAACCTTACCTTTTATCCATCTCCCACTCCCCCTCTCTCTCAAGTCTCTCCCTGCCCCTCTCCCTCTCCCTCTACCTTAACCCTTCCTACCCACTCCTTTATCTCTCACTCACCTTCTCTCTCTCAAGTATCACCCTCCTACCCCCTCTCCCTCTCTCCCTTATACCCTTAACCCTTAAACCTTAAACCCCTGTACACCCCCTACCCTTTATCTCTCTCCCACTCCCTCCTCTCTCTCAAGTCTCTCCCTCCTACCCCCTCTCCCCCTCTCCTCTCTACCCTTAACCATTAAACCATAAACCTTTTTACTCCCTACCCTCTATCTCTCTCCCACTCCTCCCTCTCTCTCTTGAAAGTCTCTCCCTCCTACCCACTCTCCCTCTCGAGCTCCTCTACCCTTAACCCTTAAACCTATTGGCGAGTGTCTTGGCACAACATGCAAACAAAATATTGTTATTTTGTTTCTCCTGAAAGAGAAATACAACACATGGATTTCTTAGCTCCCAAGGTCTTTTTAGTTGGTTCTCAACTGCGCTGATGTTACTCAGTGGTTGATGCAACAGTAATGTTCAAGGGGCCTGCTGGTGTTGAGCTTCTAAATTGTTCTGCGATCAAACATATACTTAAACCTACTCTAACAAGGGTTTTTAGAGAAAAGAAAAAGATGGTTTAAGGCTTTAGAACAAAGAAGAATGATACTTCATCCAAATTAACTAGACTTGTTACCCTTAAAGGATTTCCTAAACTAAAACTGCATAATGAAATTAACTTGTGATTGACACACAGTTTCATTCATTCATAGTGCTGATTAATTTCAATAACAAATTGCAAGTTACCATTTCAAATAAAACACCAAATAAAATTTCATTCCTTCAAGGCTTCACAAATCAAATGATTAACTTAAGATAAACAACATTCTAAAACACGACATGAAGTAGATTAAGATTTGGTTGCTTCTACTACCCATAAAATAGATAAACAACATTTACAAAGCTAGCACAATCACTAGTGTACAGCAAATTTGTGGCTCCAAATTGTTTTCATTTAAACTAAGAAAACTATAAGATTCATTAGTCTATTCTAATTCTAACTCCTAACCAAGAAGACAAAAGAAGCTCCCATTACAAAGAATCAGGATCAGCTTCTATCCCCTCTGTTCCTATTCTATCTTCCTTCTAATTTTTTTCTACAAGTACCATTTCTCTAACCCTAGAAGTTCTAAACCTTAAAAAGAGGCAAGAATGCCATATATATACAAAGTGTACCAAAAAGAATGTGTTCTCCCCTTGCATTAGGGTTTACAAAATATCTGCTTTGAGGAGAGTCAGCTCTTAGATCTTTTGAAGAGAGTCAATGTTGCATTCAATGTGAAGTATTGCTATCCATATTGCTAAAAGGTTGTTCCAGGGATGATCTTAGATCTTTTGTAGCTACAACATTTACTACTGGTATGCATTTCTATCTTTCAACTCCTTCGAAGGGCTACCTTGAATGCTCCAAAGCAATTTTCCATTAATACCAATCCACCCATGCCAGTGGTCATCACAGTTGTCCCTGTGAGTCATGGTTACTCCTTTCCTCTGGCTTCCTTCATGTTCCTGACCTTTTTGCACTTTGACCGTCTTCTGGAAGCATCATCGGTCCTCCCTGTAGACTTGAACATCATCGTTCCCGAGTCGATCCATCAGATCATGATCCCAAAATCAATCCATACTACTTATATGCTACATATTTCCTTCATAGGAATTGTAAACTAGTCAAACTGTCACTGGCCCACCTTCTTAGCTTCTCTTGATTAGTTAGACATATGCCACACAAGATTCCCGGGTGGTCATAGGTGGTCTACATGGAATCACATGTCGATGAGACATTCATCATGTCTCCCCAATGCTATTATATCACCTCTAGTAACTATCGGCGTAGCATAAGACAATTGGCAAGACCTTTCGGCGAGCTGCACAAGTCATACTGAGCTCACAAAGACTATCGGCAAGACAATCGCTAGTTAGTATGACCTCATAGGGAAGGCACTTCATTCATTTAGAGTCTCCCCAATTTCCTCTTGTTCTCTTCGAGCTCCTTTTGTTTTGGTGAGACTTTCACAAGTCGGTGAGACATCATATTGATCTCCTCTTTTCTCACCGAGCTCGTTCTATATTCCCCAAGACCCTACCAAGTCGACAAGACCTCATGGTGATGTATTCCTTTTTCTTCATGAGCTCATTTCATTTTGGTGAAACCTTTCCCCTTCGGTGAGACCTTTCGCGGAAGGCCATACCTCTCGGCAAGATCCTATTGGGCTGACCTTTCTTTTAGCAAGAGCCAACTTGATCGGTGAGATATCATACCGAATCCCCCTTTGCTTTCACTGAGACACTTCAGAGTTACCCAGACATTTCGCCGAATGCACTCATTCATTGAGAATTTGGTGGATCGGCAAGACTTATGCCAATAATACCTCATGTCGACGAGACCTTTCCTCATCGCCAAGACTTTATACCAAAAGGGGAACCATTCGGTGAAACCTTCAACTATCAGGGAGACATCACCCCAAATTAAATCCCTCTGACCAAAGCCTTTATATGTTCACTTTTGGTAGCTGGGATAACCCCATTCTTTCCCTGACTCGAAGCAACATGTCGGCGAGACATCACGGGTTGGCAAGACTACAGGACCTCATATCGATAGATCCTTCCTTATGCTCTATCAGCGAGACCCAATGTACTCGCCAAGACATCTCCCCAATGCAAAAGTTTCTCACTGATGAAGCAACACATCGAGGGTCGACAAGACATCAAGCGCTCGACAAAACCACACACCGAAGAAGATAACTCCCCCTTAAGTTTTTTCTCCCTGTCGATGATCGGTGAGACATAAAGATCTCACCAAGACCTTTCTTCGAAGGGAACTTTTATGCCAATAGATTCCACCATGCGAAACTCTTAGTCATCAGGATGATGATTGATGTCTTGTTGATAGGAGCCTACTTATGAATTCCACTCTATGTGACATCCTTGGGGTCTTGCCAATAGGCAACATAGATGCATATTAACAAAATACACTAGTAGTCAACAAGACATCCACAAGGTTTTCCCGACTTTCTTCATCAAGGAAATTATGACCAGCTGGACTGAGGAAAGTTGTACAATTGAGCTCCCTTGGAAAATATCATCATGTGTGTGATTTAATCCTGTAAAAGAAAGGTTTACATTAGTCCTCAGAAGAAAATAAAATATATTATAAAAAAATCCACTACTACTTATGATTACTTTATTGAAATCTTAGGAAGAAGAAAACCTAACTCAAGCAGAGACAACACCAAAATTAGATCAGATAGAACAAAAGATAAAACATAAAGCAAATAACCAAAGGCAACAAAAGAAAAAAATAAAAAGGGGGGATCCATTTTGTTCCAGAATAAAATGGGGTGGTTATGCAAGGCATAACAAAACCCTACCCTTTATCTCTCTCCAACTCTTCCCCCACTCTCTCTCAAGTCTCTCCCTCCCACCCCCTCTCTCTCTCCCCTCTACCGTTAACCCTAATACCCTACCCTTTATCTCTCTCCCACTCCCCCACTGTCCCTCTCTCCCCTCTACCCTAAACCCTTAAACCCTACCCTTTATCTCTCTCCCACTCCCCCTGTCTCCCTCAAGTCTCTCCTCCTACCCCCTCTCCCTCTCACCTCTACCTTTAACCCTTAAACCCAGACCCTTGTACCCCTACCTTTATCTCTCCTCCACCTCTCTCTCTCAAGTATCTCCTCTACCCCTCTCCTCTCCTCTCTCTCCCTTAACCCTTAAACCCTAAACGCTTTTACTCCCTACCCTCTATCTCTCTCCCACTCCCCCCTCTATCTCTTGAAAGTCTCTCCCTCCTACCCACTCTCCCTCTCGATCTCCTCTACCCTTAACCCCTCAACCCTACGAGCCCCTACACTTTATCTCTGTCCCACTCCCCCCTTCTCTCTCTCAAGTCTCTCCCTCCTAACCCCTCTCCCTCTCTCCCCTCTACGCTTAAACCTCCTACACTTTATCTCTCTCCCAATCGCCCCTCTCTCTCTCTCAAGTATCTCCCTTCTACCCCCACTCTCCATTTCTCTCCCACTCCCTCCATATCTCTCTCAGAAGTCATAATTTAAAAATAATATAATTTATATTTATATTCATATTAAAAAATTAATTTTTAATAGAGGGGGTTCGACCGAACATCTTAAGAATGTTCAACCGAACCCCATTGAAATCTAATTTTTTATTATATGTTAAATGGGTTCGATCAAACCCATATTCAACCGAACATTATTTTTTTGTTTGACCAAACCCCCTTATTTTCACCCACATCCTCTCAGGCACCAAAATTGCTCAAATTTTTGCACTTCGAAGCTCGATTTGAGAATGAAAATGGAGGAGATCTCAAAAACCCAACTGGTATCAGGTTACCCTCAAAACAAGCTATCCAACAAAGATAATTTTAATATGTTTTGATTATATTATGTATTTATTTTTTATGTTTTATTAAATATATATTTTTCACCAAAAACAAAACTCTTTGTTCTGCACATGTGGAAAAATAGAATATTATCAAAAAAAAATTTAAAAATATGAGTGCACCAGATATTCAAGTCCCCGATCCACCAAAAAAAGGAAAAATAATTTTGATGTACATACAGTAAAAGTTATGCGTTATACGGTCGTGCTATGTCTATAATTGGTGAGTTGTCTTTCTTCCTTGTGTTTCAAATTGAGCAACTACATGATGGTATCTTTATTTCTCAGGCTAAGCATGCAAGAGAGAGGTTAAAGAAGTTTGACAAGGAGAATTCCAAACCAGTAGGTACTCCCATAGTGATTGGTTGTCACCTTAGAAAAATTGATGAGTCTTTAGAGGTTGATCAGAATTTTATAGGTCCATGATTCGAGGTTTGTTATACTTGACTACTTCTAGACTTGATATTATGCATGTAGTATGTTTGGTTTCCAGATTTAATGCTAAACCTAAGCAATCTCATGAGAAGGCTATGAAAATAATTTTTAGATACTTGAAGGGAACTTTAGATTATGGTATGTGGTTTAAAAAGGATGATAATTTTTCTTTGAGTGCTTATATGGATATTGATTGGGTAGGATGTGTGGATGATCAGAAAAGTCCTAGTGGAAGTGCATTTTTCTTGGGAGACAAATTGGTCTCTTGGTTCAGTAAGAAGTAGGACTCAATGTCTTTATCCACAATAGAAGTTTAATATATTGTTGTAGCATCTTTTTGCACCCAGTTGCTTTAGATGAAGAATAATTTGAAGGATTTAAAGGTGGTATATTATGAATGCATTCCAATACTGTGTGATAATTCTAGTGCAATTAATATTTCTAATATTTCTAAGAATCTAGTAATGTATTCAAGAACCAAACACATTTCTATTTGGTATCACTTTCTAAGAGAAATTTTTGTAGAACAAGAGGTTACATTGGAGTATGTACCCACCAAGGATTAGATTGTAGATATCACACTAAGATGCTTCCAAAGGATACTTCTGAGTATCTCCAGTAGAATTTAAGGTTATTACCCCTCCTTGTTTTAACTAGATGGATAAAAGGTGCATCTATCTAGGGGGATAAATCCATGTCATATCTTTTTTCTCTTGGATTGATGTGTGCTATCCCTCAGGGGTATTTGGTAGTGAGGGGGATTTTTAAAGTAGATGAGCAGGTAGCTGGTTGATTGTTGGTATTAAGGGGAGCTGGTACAATTGTTTGAAAAATTTATGTAGGTTTGTCTGGTCCTTTTTCCTTGATGTCAAAAGGGGAAAGTCAAAAGGTGTGTTTTACCATCAATTCCAAAGGGGGAGATTGTTGGAATTGGTTGTCATTTATATCAACACTTGGTGATTTTTTTTAGTGGTTATATTGTTGGAATTGGTTGTCAATGCTTGAGGAGATTGTTGTGATGTCAAAACCTGGTGTGTTGGTTGGCATTGGTTGTAAAGACTTGGTGAGATTGTTGCATATGTTTGTGAGTTTGTTGTTTGGAATTGTTGAAAACATTTAGTCTAATTTTTCAATGATGTATGATGATGTATTGTTGATGTTCATGATTGGTTGTCATGCCTTGTCTAATGTTAATGAATGAAGTATCAATTGGGTACAGTTGTTGTCAGCAGAGTTGATATGAATATGATATATTAAGATGAGGATTAGAAGTGATACTATTGGTGGAGAAATGTTTTTGATGGTATATAGTATGTTGTATGATATCTCCTATTATTCTTGATGAAGTATGTGTTCTTGTAAGGTATTTTTGGCCTCCATAAGTTGTTGAAAGTTTTTGTTTTAGGAAGATGTTGTGAAAGACTATTTGGGAGAATGCTCTGCACTCCTCCACTATTGGAGACATGGTCTTGTAGTTTTGGATTCAATTCTTGTGCTCTATGCTTGTTGCACTCCTATCTTTTTAGGTCACCAACATTGTCGAGGAGGTTTTTGTTAATTATAGAAGGTTGGAAGTTTTGTGGGTTGTCTAGATTGGTCCAAAAAATGCTCTGCATATCTCTACATTGATGTCTTTGGTCTTGTGGCTTGGTGAAAGTTATTTTAGTGTTTGTATAGTTTCTCAGTTCATATTTCATGTGTTGAAGTGATCTGCAAGTTGATATGTTAATGTTATATCTCATGGTTGTGCATTCTGTATTTCTATAATGAAGTGTTATGTTCTTGTTTGGTTTGTGGTGGTTATTTGTGGTGGTTGTTTGTGGCATGATATAGTATAATAGAAGTATTTAGAAGTGTTGTTTCATATTCAAGGAACATCTCTTTATGATCCACACATCACTAGTGTATTTATTTTGGTGCTACATTGTGTTTGAGTTGGTCTTCTAGGTAATTTATGGATATCTGGTCGGTAGGGCTTGTTATCTTGCTTGTGCTATGTGCTTGAGGTTTTGTGCCAACATACTAAGTTGTGTTAAGGTGTGTTTGGGTATTGACCAATCTCGATTAGATTTGTATTGAGTGAATTTAGTTAAAGTTATGTTTTTGGGCTGACTAGTATTATGTTACACATTTTATCTACATTTTTACTTGTTTCTGACTTGGTTGATGTGTGCCAACGTGTGATTTGTTTGGGATTATATTGGAATATGCAATAAGTTTTTTTTTTAGTCTCTATCTCTTGGATAGGACGACATTATGTTTTTGTGGGTCACTTGTTGAGATTATTGTTTATCTTCTTTTTGGTTGACCTAATTGATACTTTATTTTCTTGAGGTGGATATAGATGGAAGATCAAAATAGTTGCAAAAGGTAATAGTGTGGAATGCATTGAAGATCAAGTAGAAGAAGTGGGAAAGTGTGTGGAAAATAGAACAAATATTCTTTAATGCCTTAGTTAGCATAGTCATATTATTCATAATTGTTGTAAATTCTATATCTTCATGTATCCTGCTTTGAGATAGTGAATCTCATTAGGTCCTTGTATCTTTTCTTCGAGTCATGCGCTTCATTCTGAAATTACTTTACATCTTTCCCTAAAGTTGTATGCCTTAGTTTGCAAGTTCTTTTGGTAGTGAGCCTTATTGTAACTTTTGTAAGTAGTGAGCTTCATATATTGTGATTCAATTCTCATTGTGGTTTTTCCCTCTTTGGATTTTCCACATAAATCTGGCGTTATCTTGTGGATGCATGTTACCTATTTCATTTTTCATTATTGTTGATCTAGTTAAGGGTTGAATTGCTATATATTTCATTATTAAGGGTTTCTAACCTTGTTAAGGAACTAACTATCTTAATCTTTCTTTTTTGTGCCGATTTGTTTGAGGGTTTTCGATCTAGTAAAGAAGTTTGAGTTTGGAGAAGAGTATGTTTTGAAAAGAATAATTCACACCCCCCTTTAGTCTCTAGGTGTGTTCAATATTTTTATCATTTTTTATCTTCAAATCCTTGTTCTTACACTATCCACATGGCTTATATGCATACTAAACCTAGTTTTCATCATAACATACCATATATTGAGGTTATAAATGACATAAAAATGAAACGATCAAATATGAGAAATGAATGGATTTCTTAGATAATATTAATCTTTATTATTTATAATTACATTTTATGGTATAGATTTTAGGTTATCCTAACTTTATGTTCATATTTCCTTTTTCCTAGTTAGCATGTGGATGATGTAAATATGCTTAGTAGTGCATGCTAATACAAGTGATTTTAAAAATTTGTTCTGTTTTTCATCAAATTTATTCCCCATTCTCTATTTCATTTCTATTTGGGTCTTTTTTCTATTATTCTATGTATGTTGTAATCTCCCATACCAATTCTTCCATTTACCATATATGTCCTTATTTTTTTCTTTTTTTATTTCAACTTATTTGGTGCTCTCTTCACACTTCTTTCACCTTCTATTTTTGGTTTCATTCTTATCTTCCCCAATCATAAATTCATTTTGGATTCCATTTTCCTTCTTTGTCACATATCCTCTTTTTCTTGTTTATATCTTTATTCCTATTTATTATTTACCATTGTATTATTCTTTTATTTCCTACTTGGGCTTCTCACGTGCCTTTTTCATTGCTATATCATTTTTTTTAGGTAATAATGAAGTCCCCCATCATGTTCACTAATTTTTCCATATCTTTAGCATACAACCTTACATTAGAGGACAAAATTCCCTCCCCTCTTTATAATTTGGAGCTTTATGGCTATATTTTTCAAGTTACATCAATGGTATCATTCCATCCCTCATACCATTTGCAATTTTCTCTATGTAAAGGATCACTATTCCTTTACCATTTCATTACCCCTTTTACTTTATGAGCTTCATTTTTCTACTTTTTCCAAATATGGATATTTATCTATCCATATGATTTTATGGTCACATTCATAAATATTAGCTTAATATAGGACACAACAAGCATTTTCCTATACATATTTCCACTTTATTGCATCATCATTCTCATGAGAGGTCCCTTATTTTATAAAATATTTCAAATGGTGTTCTCACATGACCCATTTGATCTCACTTGGGATCATTGAGCATTTCCCTTTATCAAATTGAGGGTACTAAAACTTCCTTTTATCATATTGGGAGCATTGATCATTCCCATTTGGGATAATTATTGTTCCCTCTTTATTAAACTTGTGGTGAAATCAAGTCTTCCCATTTGGAAGGACCGTGATTTATCTTTATATATTATCTCTTTGTGGTCATATCTTTATATATTGGAGCATCAAGCTTCCCCTTTATTATGGTATAATTTCATTGCACTTATATGGGTGTTTTGGGCCACTAAGGGTCAGACCACAATAATTTTCTTATGTTGGGAGAAACCTTACTAGCCATTCTTATCATCTCCAACCATGTATTTATCATTCTTATCTTTCCAGACATGCATATGACAGCTACATATTGAAAATCATTAATGTGTATGCCTATATGATTACACGACAATACATGGTTACATTCTTGTAAGATTAAATATAATTTTCATGTAACATTTTCCCTCTCCCAAAAAATATTTGTATCGTATGGATACAATAATTTTTTAACTAGGAATATATTGTCATTATTATTCTCATGTTTAGATCTTTAAATAATTACAAGTTCTTATAGAGATTCATCTTTTATTCTTATAGTGATTATATGGAAGATGAACATTAATGATCGCATCCTTACAAGGCTAATTACTTTGTATGGACCCCACAGTGATACTATTTGATTGTTTGAGATATACCTACATGCACATTTATGAATGCTACATAGTTTTAGATGCATAATCATTCTAGGATTCACATGCACCTTAAAATGAAAGAAAAAAGTAACAATGAAATTTGTATAATCATGTTACAGTTTCCTATTTAGGTTTGTGCTTATTGTAAGGGAGTGTTGTTTCTCATGATTGGTTTTTAGTCATAGATGTCTTCATAGTTACAAGCTCATATCACCTAAACTCAAATTTAACTAACTTATTTTCATTACCTTTCCCACTTAGGGCCAACTAACACAAATCTATGCAATTTATTGTATGTAAAGACATTCATACAATATTTCTAGTCATATCAAACTCTTCAAGCACTATTCATATATCATGTGTAAAAATACTTTAATTAATGTACTAAAAGGAATATAGCTTTGTGTAAATGTTTTAGGAACATTTGAATGATTGAGGATTGCTTTTATTTATTTTTCTATTGATGTTTCTTAGGGTAGGACTAAGAGAACAAGTCCTCTTGTTACATACTATTAGCCATGCAAAATTATTTACAAACGACACTATTCCATTAGATATCAAAAAGACAACCAAGCCAAGTTGATCAAGTGAACTAAAGAATAAAATTTTGCAAAACACATAATACAAAGTCATGGATTTGGGGCAAGATCATAGTCACGAATTCCTTCTTAATCATGAAACTCATTCCTGCATAGTGTAAATAGAACATTTTGACTCCAAAATTATTACTAATCTATCATTTACTATTCTCAATGTCAAAACATATTATATTCAAATTTGAACTCATATTAGATTCAAATCTCCATCAATATTTATACATTCATCAATTATAAAACTAAATACTATTATTTCTATTTATACATTTCAAATTCCTAACACAAAATGTCAAATTTCAATTTTTAATTAACTAATCTCAATTTGTTTTCTTACATATACATTTTATTAAATTGTCTTAAAACAAACTTAAAAATTTTACTTTTCTTTAGACGATTAAATATTAGATAATTAAAGTTCTAAAACTTAATTTGATATGAAGAATGTTAGAAAATTCATTAGGTATCAGTTGTAATAAAATATGATATGATATTATTAAGCTTTAACAGTATTTCCTTTCAACACATAAAAGCATTGAGCATTTTCTCAGAAGTTTGAAGAAAGAAGGCACTCTGAATTTTCTACCAACAAAAGCTTCGGAAAGTCTTTGCTGTATCCCTCAATAGAAACTACAGCGGTCAGAAAAAATGACAGAATGAGTGACATGACTGAAGATTATGAAATTTGTTAGGGGAGAGGGCCTAATAGTCGTGCAGGGTCCAATAGTCATGCACCCAATCGTAAATATAATACCCAATAGTCGCTTATATAATGTCCAATAGTTGTGATTTGACTACCCATAATTAAACAAAATGTATGCTTTTGATCTAAAAAGCAACCAATCATGTGATACCACATCAACGCTCAACTACTCATGATGTAATGCACGAGAATTGGTCTCATTATTTTTTCGGGCCTTTTTGGACACCTTGACAAAAACGCATGCTGATGTGGCATCATATTTGATGATGTGGCTCTGAAACCTTAGTTATAAGTAGAGAACTTGCCAAGTAAGCTACTATAAAAAATTGGGAGTGATTTGAAATTTTGACATAAGATAATTAGACGTGCGAAGTTAGGGTGCACGACTACTGGGCCCTCTCCCCTAAGTGTCAAAAAAAATTTGTAAAGTTTTCCCTCCTTTTGTCGAACGTCTTCCTTGTGGACGTGACAGTGATAGTGAATGTTGTGCTAACCAAGGAAGGTGGGTAGGTAATCAGTAGTTTCTCACCCTTACACAGAAAAGTCTTAGCTGTTGGGAACACGAATTAAACGAAGAGAGGAGGTATTCAATAGTATTTTCAGTTGACGTAGAAAGGTCTTGTGGTATCAAAACTAAATGAAGGAAGAAGGTGTTCAATATCTTCTGTCTTATAGAGAAAAGTTTTCATTTTATCAAAATTAAATGAAGGAAGAAAGTATTTAGTATTTTTTATCAATAACAAAATGTTTGTATCTTGTGAAAATTAAAAGTAGCTGTCATTTGAATTTTTTATCAACACAGAAAAGTCTTAGCCATTGGGAACAAAAATTAAATGAAGGGAGGAGGTATTCAATAATATTTGCAGTCGACGTAGAAAGGTCTTGTGGTATCAAAATTAAATGAAGGAGGAAGTTGTTCAATATTTTCTGTCTTATACAGAAAAGTTTTTGTTTTATCAAAACTATATGAAGGAAGAAAGTATTCAGTATTTTTTATCAATAATGAAATGTTTGTATCTTATGAAAATTAAAAGTAGTAGTCATTTTAATTTTTTATCAACACAAAAAAGTCTTGTCATTTGTCAAAATTAAATGGAGAAAAAAATATTCAGTAATTTGAAGAAAAGTCTTATCATATTAAAAAAATGAAGGAAGAAGTCATTGAATATTTTGTCAAAATAAAAAATGAAGGAAGAAGTCATTCAATATTTTTTATCAATAGAGAAAATTTGTATTCAACATTGTTTGCATTGAACATTTTCTATCAACACAAACTTTGAAAAGTATTTTCCTTATCAAAATTAAATAAACTAATCTACATTACTTCTTCCCTTCCTTTGCCAAAAATCTATTATGCCATTCGTTCACTTCATATGGTTACAAAATGTCTATTGACCAAGGATAATACTAATTGAATAACATTGTAATCAAGCATCTTGTTTTGATTGAATTATATAAATATCAAATTTAAGAAAAAAATCTATTGGTGGAATTTTATATCGTCTTAAAATTAATTGAGTTGGTTTAGTATAGAAATAAAGTAGGAAGTTTTTTTATAAAGGAAACATATACAATTATATCAGATATTTAAGTTAAATATAAATATAAATAAATTAAGTAATAATGATTATAAAATTGGTATTAGAAAGGAGTTTCACTCATCAAAGATACTCCATCCTTCATCAAGAAGGTATTTTCCTTCTTCCGCTAGCTCTTAATTAGTGAGAGTGATGTCTTCTCTCTATAAGGACTATCTTATAGATATAAATCTTGAACACAAGGCATAATTTGAGCACTCCTTGGTGTTAAAATGATAAGCATAATGTGAGAAAAAATTACTTAGCCACCAATGGTCTAACCAAGCCATTAAGAAGATGAAAGAGAGAAAAAATAGGTGATGACCATCCACCTCGATGAGTAGTAGGAAAAGCCTAGCCAAAAGACTACCTAGCCAATAGTAGAAAAACCTCTTCAATAATTATGAGAGTGGCACTAAGAAGTTTGAAGGATATTAAAAGTAATAGTATCAAGAAATTATTAACACAACAAGAGTAATTAAGAGAAAGTATAGTTGTTTTGATATATTGAAAGTTTCCACTCTTCATTTTGTTGTCATTATGGAGGCTCTTCTCAAATTAGGGCATGGTATATAAATAAAATATTTTTACAACTCTCTTTTTACATCCTAATAATGGATCATGGAGTGTGGTCCAAAACATTGATGCAAACAAATCTCATGCAATTGAATCCATAAATGACACACACTATTCAATATGGATTGTGGAAGTATGATGTCTTTAAATTAAATCTATTTATTTAATTCCCAATTTTCCCCTCACATCATCAATAAAATAAAACTAACTATTTAATCTACCTAGTCATTTGCACAAGTCAAATCATGATCTATCTAGTCAAATCTTGCCTAAGTTCCCATAATTCACATACTCTCATACCCTCATACCCTCTTCTTATAATCCATTCCTTCGCTTCCTCTCCTCTTCTGTTCTGTTCTGCTCTGGGTATCCTTGCTACTCCATCCTTCGTTTCTTTCTTTCTTTCTTTCTTTATTTATTTATTAGGCTCAATACTTATTTAATTACTGTCTAATTCTTTTCAATCAAACATTATTGCAGGTGAGATAAAATGGAGAGATTCTCTGTTATGCTGTGCTTGTTTATTGTTATGACATGCTGCTCTGTCACTGCCACCTGTTATCCTTCATGCATTCCACATGAGAGAGATGACTACATGGATTCATATAGAAAATCGTTTCTTTCTTTGTTTATTCATTTATTAGGCTCAATACTTATTTAATTACTGTCTAATTCTTTTCAATCAAACATTATTACAGGTGAGATAAATCAGTTGTGAAAATGGAGAGATTCTCTGTTATGCTGTGCTTGTTTATTGTGATGACATGCTGCTCTGTCACCGCCACCTGTTATCCTTCATGCTTTCCAGATGAGAGAGATGTCCTCCTTGCTTTCAAGAATGAGTATGATGACTACATGGATTCATATACAGCCACTCCTCCTCCCACGTCATCAGACTCACTTTCTCCACTAAGATTGAGTGGGATCCAGACAATGAGTATGTTTACAAAACACTCGTTCCAGTTTTGTTCCAGTTTTGTTCCAGTTGAGGCACCTAGAGTATATGAATTCATATAGAGCCAAGAAATATGAGTAATTGAGGGGGTTTAATTGCTGCGAGTGGTATGGTGTTCATTGTAGCCAATTCTCCTCCCACGTCATCGAACTCAATTTCTCCACTCAGAATGAGATTGTTTACATGGGTTCTGAGTATGTTTACATGGATCCAGGCTATGAGCAATATGAGTCGTGGAGGGGGTTTAATTGCTGTGAGTGGTATGGTGTTGAATGCAGCCAATTCTCCTCCCACGTCATCCAACTCAACTTCACCACTAAGGATAGTTGGTATGTAGACAATCAGTATGTTTACAAAACACTCGTTCCAGTTTATGTTTAAAAGACTGGAGCATGAATTCCTTCACTGGCCTTCTACCTAAAGGTACTAATTTTAAAGTTTATGTTTATATAATAAAATATATTTGGTGTTTGATTTTTATTTAAATATTGTTTTTTATAGATTAAAAAATTAGTAGTAATTTTATATTTCATTTGCATTAAAAATAAGAAATAATTATTTAATTTTTTAGTGATAATTTGTTTCTAATATATTAATAGTAAATTGTTTAATATTTTCAGAAATTTTTGGCCTTCAAAAATTGAGACATTTAGATCTCATGTTCAATCATTTTGAAGGTGAAATTCCAATGGATCTTGGCTCTCTACAAACCTTGACTTACCTCTTCTTGGGTGATAGTGGATTCCAAGGTACAATTCCATGGCAGCTTGGGAATCTCTCACACTTGCAAGTTTTATATGTTGGAGGTTCGGGGTTGTATAGCTCTAGTTTAAAGTGGATGGAGAAACTCCAAGAGTTAAAATCTTTGTATCTTGGTTATATGTTGTTGAATATGAAAAGTTGGGAATTGGAAGGAACCCTTTCTCATCTCCATCTCCTCCAAGAACTTGGCCTTTCAAATTGCTCTCTGACCATAATCCCTAGTGTTATCCAAAACCTCACCTCCCTTTCCCATCTTTATTTAGATGAGAATGAATTTAGCTCCACAGTACCTTTATTCTTGGGAAATATGCCTCATTTGCAAGAGCTTATTTTGTCTTACAATAAACTCAATGGCAGTATACATTTGCTTATTGGTCAATTTTCATCTTTGACGCATCTTGTTCTCTCCAACAATGAACTGAGTGGTAGCATACCTTTTTCTATTGGTCAACTTTCATCTTTGACTCAACTTGATCTCTCCAACAATGAACTAAGTGGTAGCATACCTTTGTCTATTGGTCAACTTTAATCTTTGACTTATCTTGATCTCTCATCCAACAACCTACAAGACCATTTTTCTCTTGATGCTTTCAAAAGTACTAATAACCTTGATAGTCTTTTTCTCTCTTATAATAAATTGAATATTCAAATTGACCCAAAATGGATACCTCCATTCTCCTTGTCTAGCTTGAGCTTGGCTTCTTGTAATATTGAAGGTATCTTTCCTCCATTCCTCTCAACACAATATGAATTACAAAGTTTGGAGCTCTCCCAAAATAGTCTCTTTGGAAACATTCCACCTTGGCTAGGAGATTTACCCTATCTACAATACTTGAATCTATCATACAATAACTTGCAAGGGAAACTTACATTCACCTTGAACATGAGCTCTTTTTCGAGATTAGATTTACATCAAAATATGTTGAATGGTTTCCTTCCAATTCCTTCAAAAGTTTCACCAAATTTGTACCTATTGGATTTGTCACAAAATGAATTTGTAGGTGTTATCCCAGTACAAATTGGCAAGCTTCTACCTAGCATTCAATTCTTGTCATTTGGAAAAAATGATCTAAGTGGTGGAATTCCTTCTTCCATTGGTCTTCTACAAAATTTGGATGTGTTGGATCTCTCAAGCAATGGATTATCTGGTAAAATACCATCAAGCCTAACTAATTGCTCTTCTTTGACAAGATTGAATTTGGGAAAGAATAATTTGATAGGATACATTTCAGCTCAGATTGGATTGCTAAGATCTTTCATGACATTTCAACTCAATGGAAATATGTTGAAGGTAAACTTTCCATCAAGCCTTCAAAATTGTTCTAGCTTGCAGATTTTAGATGTTGGTGAAAACTTATTAGTGGGAAATATACCCCTTTGGCTAGCACACTTCTCTGAGTTGATGATACTTGTTTTGAGGTCAAATGATCTTCATGGTCACATTCCAAATCAGCTAAGAAATCTTTCCAGCCTCCATGTGTTAGATATTTCAAATAATAAGTTGACTGGAGCCATCCCACCAAAATTGGCAAATTTGAAAGCTATAATGGATGCACAAGTAAAAATATCAAACAATACTCATCATTATTCAAGCTATTACTATAGAGAAGAGATCCAACTGAGCAACAAAGGATTTGAGCAAGTGTATGTGAGTTATGTTCTATTACTTATCACTTGTATTGATCTATCTAGAAATCAACTATCAAATGAAATTCCTTCAACAATTGGAAGCCTTAAAGGTCTACACACATTGAACTTGTCAAGAAATAGTCTTACTGGAAAAATTCCAACTAGTTTTGGGATGTTAGAGCAATTAGAGTCATTGGACCTTTCAAACAACAATTTGGAAGGTGAGATTCCAAGTGAATTGCTAAAACTCTCATTTATGAGTTCTTTCATTGTATCTAACAACATGTTTTGTGGAAGAATTCCAATAGGGGGTCAATTTGCAATATTCGCTAATCCTACATGTTTCTCTGAAAACCTTGGTCTTTGTGGATTTCCACTTGATAATAAAACATGTAAATGTGGAATAATTGATATCAATCCTACTCAAGAAGAAGAGGATGGGGAAGGAGGAGAAATCCCATGGCATTGGTATGTTGAGTGGATGACAAGTTTTGTTGTTGGGTTTTGGGGAGTATTTGGAATCTGATTGTCAAAAGGCATTGGAGAAGAAGATACATTCAAGTCTTGGATGAAGTTGTCTGTATTATTCTAGATGGATTAAGAGGTATCAAGTAGGTCAATATAGTTTGACAGATGTAATTTCTATGGGGAAAGGTGTATTTCTATTTTCTCATGCCTCCACCAAACATGTAGATCATATTTAATAAAACATATGTAATTTTAATTTATTTCCAAAAAAATTATTTGTGTACAAAGATTCCTCAATGGAAATATCCAAGTCTTTTGAGCTAGATGTTTTGGAATGTGTATTTAATTTTAGTAAATTATAGTATGGAATAAATTTCTATAATTGGAAATTAAAATATAATTAAAAATCTGTTTAGATATATTTTTTAATTTTATTTTATAAAATTTATGTATGATGGAAACATATCGACAATTTTTTTATCAATGTTCATTACTTCCTTTGGGGAAACAAATGGATAAAAGAAATGCAAATACTTTTATGTTTGAGAAAAAAATATTAATTATTTATTTATTTTATTGATATGTAGATTTTGTTTAATCTATCTTTTAAAGGTTGTGATTTTAATGTGTTAAAAAAATTATTGTCTTAATTATTATTTCTTTCTTGAAGAACATTAGTTAGCATCTATTAGATGTAATTGTTTGTATTAATTAGCTAGTAAATATTGAGCAATAAGCAATGTCAAATTTTCTAAAACTTGTCATTGTATAATTTTCATGTAACTATAGTTAATCCATTAGTTTTTATTGCAATGACATGTTACTATGAATAGTTGTGACTTGATAAAAATTTTAAATTATGTAATACCTTGTTTGTATTGAATTGGATTGCCAACCATCATAGGTGGAAGGTTTACTACTAGATTATACAATACCTTACTAGTTTTAGATTTAAATATTAAATATTTGTTGGAAGTTTAAGAATTTTTTCATTGAGATGCCTCTTAGCAACATGAGCATGAGGTATGAGTAGAAGTTCTATGGTATGCAAGTACAGTGTTGTCATTGATGTCAACATTGTGCTTTATCAATGTGTAGACCATTTTGTATAGCATGAGCATGCATAAACATGTTAATATAGTGCATAGTTGCAAGAAGGTTTGATTCAATGAAGACAATTGAAGTGGAGAATTGAATAAGTGTTAGAACAATGATTTTAGTGTTCAAACATCCAATTTTTGGTCCGCATTGCTCCACCTTGAAGAATTCTGCTTTGTGGCTCTAATGCATTTTTTTTGGATGTTAGAGGAGTCTAAATCCAGATTTTTCACATTATTTTGTCCACTGGTGAAGAAGTTATGAATGAAAAAATATTTGGTTTTCCAATAACAGTGTTTCCTATATTGTAGAATGTTTGTTTTTATCAGTCTGCGCTTCATTGCGGAATGGTATCTGGTCTCGCAATTTTTTGTGAGTGATTATAGGTGTCAGTAGAGTCTATGATCCATGTGGCATGAAGTTTGGAGGTCTATGTGTCCATTTGTGATTTATCAGTTGGTGAATTTTGATGTTAAGTCTTCATTGGTGTTGGGACCTAGTATATTTTAGGTATTGCGGAGTTTAAGTGTTGATCCATTATAAGGTAACTATTATAGCTCCACCCCAACCTATTTGTGGTGTTACATGTTTTTTAATTAAGGCGTGAGGTGTGTATGTTTGAATGATGAGCCAACAAGTTATTTTAGGCTGACCTAATTGATGTTGCAAAGGTTTACGGATGTAATGGGTATAAGTATGAGTTCATTTCCATGTTGGAGGTAGTGGTTAGCAAATACACAAGTATTGTTGATTTGATTTGTGTGAATGTGATATAAGTGCAAAGAAGAGAATAGTGTTAGTGCAGAGTAGTATGAAGTGTGTAACATTTGTGTATTGAGCTTCAATGGAGCTATAATTCATGCATATTGAAGATGTAAATGTAACAGTCCACTTTGGATTTGTGCCACCCCTCTCTTATATCTTTTCTTCATTATGTGGGTAGTGAGTCCACTAGGATAGTGAGTACATCTACAGTGAGCATTTATGTAATATCTTATAACTAGTTATAATATATTGTGAGCTAATCCTCACTATGGTTTTTCCCTTTTTAGGTTTTCCACATAAAAATTTAGTGTTCATGTGCTATGTGATTTTGATGGTTGCTCTCCTTTCTTACTACAAATTGAATATGCTATGTGGAATGAATGTATAAATATTTAAGTGGTTTCAGAGAATAATGATTCACCCCCCTCTTAGTATTTCAGGAGTTCATCAATTAGTATCAAAGCTTGGTTCCTTGGAAGGAGCTTAACTGCTTGGGGAAGATCTTGGAGGTTGAATGTACATGGCTATTAGAAGATATCATATCCCTCTAGAAGAGATTCCGATAGTTGGATTCACATAAGAAAATTGCATGGTTGATATGAATGAAGAACTCAAAATAGCTCTTGAAGATCTAGAAAGGATTGAAGGTGAAAATATAGATCTAAAAGAAAATTTCAAGGATGCAGTTGAATGCATTAGAAAGTTGAGAGAGAAAATCAATAAATTTAGAGAAATACTTAAGGAGGCTAGTGAGTAGTTGAAGCAAGAAAATGAAATAATTACTAGTCTGAAAGTGCAAATTGAAGAAGGAAAAAGAGTTGAAGAATGCTTGGATGCTAAAGTAAGAATCAAATTTGAAGAATTTTCAAAACTTGAACAAGAAGTTATGAATCTAAGATCATATTTGGGAAAATACAAGTGTCAAGAAGAAAAACTCAAGAAGAGCTCTACCGTGCTTGATAAAATGATTTCAAATTAGAAAGGATCTAAAGACAAAGGTGGATTAGGGTTTGAAATAGGAGAAAGTTCAAAAGCAAATCAAAAACTAAACATTGAAAAGAAGAACAATGAACAAAAGAACATTGAAGACAAGAAGAGCAATGCCAAGTAGGTTTGGAATTAGAAGAATGATGTCAAAAGACAACTGGAATTAGACAACCAAATACATAAAGGTACCCATATTTTAATGGTTTACGTTATTCTTGTAATAAATTTGGACATAAGGTTATAAAATATAGAAGAAGAATGATTCAAAATGCTCCATCTTTTCCTGGTTAGTGTTATACATTCAAAAGATTTGGTCATAAGGATAGTGAATGTAGAAATCAAATGATGAATGGCTATAATAATGGTATGATGTTTAAATCTTTCAATGGATATTGTTATACATGCAATGGATTTATGAATAAAGCTAATAAATGTAGATCTAAGATGAATGGAAGAAAGCTTGTTTAAAAGAATGCCATATGTTACAATTACAATAGACTAGGACATATATCTTAGTTTTGCAGAAGCAAGAAAGCGAAGAAGGATATAATATGGTAAAGAAGAATGATCTAGTACAAAAGGTTGATTTGGTAGAAACAAAGAATGAGATGAAAAATATTTGGAAAAAGAATAAACAGACAAAGGCTAAGGATGAGTTTGTACTAGCATCTGGTGTAGATGTTTCCTTTGGAAACTAAGTTGAGAGCTTTGGCTTAAGGGGAGCATTAACAAAAAATATTTTATCCCCTACCAAAGAAATGGTGATGATTTTTCAGTATGTGGATATGAGGTGTGGTTTAATATGCTTGACCTATTGGAGATAATACTAATGGAAAATATCAAGATATGGAAATTTGTGAAGTAGTTGAAGATGACTATGTGTTACAATTAGGGTTCATCAACTTTATTGACTAAAGAATTCAATGCGAATTAGGTCAATTTTTAAAAGAGTTTATAAGTGATTTCACTTAACCAAAAATTCAATTGCAAACAAGCATTCGAGGAGAGAAGAGAAAACAAGGAGTGAAGTGAGTGAAGGAGATCAGAGTTTTTGTGAACGAAACCCTAATCGAAAGGTGATTAAGAGGTATTTATAGTTTCTATTCACCCTATGTTTCAAAAGTGGTTTGAATTTGTTGCACAATGTATTCACCAAAATTTGTAGAGGTTGTGGATCGTCCCCATCCTAAATTCAAACAATACTCTGATAAATTGATGAAAAGGGGTCCGAACTAAGAATTCTCACACATTCCATATGGTGCACTCCATATTGAGGATGTAAGAGTTTATATACATGGAAAATTAGAATAGTACAATTGGTCAAAGCTAGGTGAAGTATGGTTTAATGAACTCATTGGATATGAATATGAACTAAAAACCAAGTTCACGAGCTTGGTAGACAAAAACCTATATGTTTGGACTAATTTCCCAAATTTCTACTATGTTGATGAATGGGTGAGATATACTTTAAGTCAAATTAATGATAAATCCCTCTATTTGGATATGCCACATTTGATAAACAAGGAGGAAATTACCTATTTGATACTAGCTTGTGCTCAACTAGACTATTTTTGACACTAAAATCTATAAAAAAATGAAGTGATAATAGAGTTAACTAGTGCAAAGTATGACAAGATGGCTTTGATAGTCAAAGATATTGCATATCCAACAATATTTCCATGATGAATGGATAGAATATTTACTTCACTAATAAAGAAAATTCAGTCTCTACAACTGTAATTAACACTATATTTGAGATGGTAAAGAAGGGAGAAAACTATGATTTTGAGCTATTGAGATTACATCTTTTGGAAAACCTACAAAAGACTAAAGTATCCAAGTACCCGTTCAAGTATAGTAATTTAATTATTTGCTTGTTTTATTTTCTAAATGAAGTTCTTGGTACAAGAAACATAGTGTGATTAAAAGATAGACCTATAGCGCATCAGATCAAATATCACTTGTTGAGATTGGGAGATTCTAATGCAAAAAATAATGCTCTTGGGGATTCTTTAAGACTTTTCAAGAAAAGATGTAGGAAAGAGAGAGAATACCAAAGCATGTGGTAGAAAAATACAAAAATGATATTATTTTTATGGTAACTAAAGACTATTGCATAATGGAGGCCATTGAGCCTAGAAAAATTTGGATCCTAGAAATAGGATATGAAATTATAGAGGAAGAAATCACTAGCTTAGTCGAATTCATGTTGAGAAAACCAAGATACACCTCTAAGGAGGGGTATGGTACTTATGAGGAGAAATCCATGAAGGTTCACATGGATCAAAGATAAAAGAAAATAAACAATATTTTTGAGAAGATGACTACATATTTTGTGGAGGTAATGGGACTTATAGAGGAACAAGTAGAGAAGCCTAAATACACTAGAATAAACATCTAGCAGAAGGTATGGTAGAATAGCTACCACCCCTCTGATTGCCCCCAAGTCCTTCGAAACTAAGCCTATTATAGGAGAGAAAATGAAAGAGTCTACAAGTGCTCTGATGAAGGAGAAAACATCTCCAACTAAGCAAAAAAAAGGTGTCTGAGAAAGAAAAGGCCACTCCAGAAAAATTGCAAATAGGGCCTATGAGGAGAAGATTAAAATCAAAAGTAACAAGAGAAAAATATATGGGTGTGAATGTAGAAGATCAGGAGGAAGAAGGAGGACCACAGTTGGTTCGAAAAAGGAAACTAGAAGTGTCACAATGATAATCAAGTGGAAAGAAACAAAAGATTGACATTGTGGACACATATATCAAGGTTGAAGTTGAAAGGGAGAAGGAAGGCTATAAGATACAGATGAGGGAGAAGAAACTAGAATCTAGTAAAGGAAAGATGTCACTAGAAGCAAAGAAGAAGAATGGTAAGTCTTCCCCTCTGGAAAGACAACATAGCCCCATGAAATTAGATGGTTTATTTAATGACATTGTAGAGCATGAGATGTTTGAGAAAACAATTGCATTGTATACTATACTAGATGATGTTGATAAGAAAACTATAGAAGAGGTGCTTGTAAAATACATTATTACTTTTGAAGTGAATGTGAATAATATTGAAAAACAATTTCTTGAGGAGTTGAGAAATGTACTATATGCTAGAATACAGGAAGCCATTGATGAAGAAGTATTGAGACCTTTTTCTTTAGAGAAGGTTAGTGAAGCCATCTCAGATGAAAATAAAGCCACATTAGCTCATTTGTATGATAAAGAGTTTTGAACAAAGAAAAGGGTAATTACCCTTATACTCAAAGATCAGAATGATCTTGAAAGGCTCTAAAATGAAACTATGGAGAAGGTTATTGATTTGGCATATAAATTAGGACCAACTTCGAATAGTGAAGAAGAAACACATGATATGTCGACTCTAGAAGTTAATGTAACATAAGAAGCACAACAAGAAGATACTCAAAATGAGCATGGAAAAAAGAGGAGAATTTGTAGGATGACAATCTTCTGGATGTGGAAGAAAATGTTGCTAAAGAGAATGTTATTGGTGGTGAGAATATTGTAGAAGAATATATTATTAGTGATGCTCCTCTAGTGAGAGAAAATACTATTGCAAAAGAAAATTATAAAGAGGAATGGAAGGAGGATGTCCCTATAGATCACAACTCACATCCTCCACAACCAGAAAGGAATGTTGAAGAATCAATACAAGACAACTCAGAGATGAATATGCCTCCAAATAACAAAGAAGAAGTAGTTGATCAAGAAAAGAAGGATGACAAAAAATCAGTCAATGTTGAGAAAAAGGATGAAAATATAGAAGTTGACATTAGTGACAAAGAAAAGCATTTAGAGAAGAAGGATGCAATGGTTGGAGAATATTTCGGTACTTCCATACATTCCAACTCCAATTCTAGTCGGTTATGTTTTCCCTACTACAAATTCTAATGCATCAAGGGCAGGTAGATATGAATAATATTTCTCCATTACACAAGCTTTAGTTAGGTGATGCATTTCATGCCTCTGCTCAGAAGGAAATTTTGAAAACTCGTCAAAAGAGCACAAAGCTTATTGATGAAGCCGTGAAGGTGCTACAAGAGAGCATACCTTGTGCAAGAATAGATAATTATTTGTTTGGTATAGAAAATTTGAAGTTTTTCCTTTATTCATTTAAAGAATATTCCAATGGTATGAAGGAAAAATTGGAGAAGAAGATAAATTAAAAGTTGAATGATAAGATATTAATGGATATAATAGAGAAATGTGCCACCACACATGATAATTTTAGAATAATCTTAAGGATGTACATGATTACATTGTGAAATCCAAGATGTTGTTCCAATTTTGTATAAAGTGGCCTAGCTCCACCAAAAGCATCAAGGATGAGATGGACTCCATTGAGTACTAAACTGATAAGGCATCTGGTGTCTATGATCTGACATAAGACATTGATCGGAGCACAAGGACAGTAATTGAGAATTTGCACGAGTAGTTCTTCCAACTACATATACAAAAAGAGAAGATTATAGTGTATTTTTCACAACTCAAGGATCTAGTAAATGCCAAATTCATACCTATCTCCAGTGCCATGATTAGTGCATGAAAATCAATGAAGTTAAACATAGTACCCAACAATTTAGATGATGGTGAAGAACTTCTTATGGAGTTTGAGACTCAGAGTTGCATGCTTGGCTTAGCCAAGAAAGGATGGGAAGAAGGCAAGAAAGATTGGAAAACCCACCTTGAAAAGTTGCAAGTGTTAAATACTTCTTCTGGTTAATGGTGTATATTTCTTTTCTTGTTATGCATTTTATTTTCTTAGTTAGATTTCACTAGATAAATTTCCAGTGCAAATTTTGATTTGGTTTGTTGGATAGAACTCTTAGGGGGATTCAGTCAATTTTTTTAGTTTTTTACTCTCTCATATACATGTATATATCAATTAGGGGGAAAACATGAGTATGTGAGTATCTATATAATCCAAAAAATGAAAAATCATGCAAGTCATGCAAGGGGGAGAAGACATGTGTCAAAGGGAGAGAAAAGAACATAACATATGTATATGCCATTTTCTCTTGATTTCAAAGGAGGGGAATAGTTTTGGAAATAAATTTTGGTATGTTGACATTAATGACAAAGGGGGAGATTATTGGAAGTTTAAGGAGTTTGTCATTGAGATGCCTCTTGGCAACATGAGCATGAGGTATGAGACTAAGTTGTACATTATGCAAGTATAGTGCTATCATTGATGGTCAACATTGTGCTTTATCAATTTCTAGACTATCTTTTGTAGCATGAGCATGCATAAACATGTTAATCTAGTGCATAGTTACAAGAAGGTTTGATCTGGTGCAGATAGTTGAAGTGGAGAATTGGCTAAGTGTTAGAACAATGTTTTTAGTGTATAAGACATCAGGTTTTTGATCCACATTGGTCTTCCTTGAATAATTTCTCTTTACAGTTCTAATGCAATTTTTTTGGATGTTAGAGGATTCTAATTCTTGATTTTCACTTTTTTTTTTCCACTGGTGAAGAAGTTATGAATGACAGAATATCAGTTTTTCTAGTAATAGTGTTTCCTATGCAAAATGTATTTTTTGATCATTATGCACTTCACTGCAGAATGGTACCTAGTCTTGTGGATTTCTGGGAGTGCTTGCAAGTGTCAGTAGAGTCTATGCTCCAAGTGGCATGAATTTTTGAGGTTTGTGTGTCCATTTTTTATTGATCAATTGGTGAATTTTGATGTTAGGTATTCACTGGTGCCAACCTAGTATATTTGGGGTATTGCAAAGTTTAATTAAGTGTTGATCCATTATAAGGGAGCTATTATAGGTCCACCCTAATCTATTTTAGGTGTTACATTTTTTTGAATTAATGCACAAGGTGTGTATGTTTGAATGATGAGTCGAGAAGTTATGTTAGGCCGAACTAATTGATGTTGCAAAGGTTTGTGGATGTAATGGGTATAAGTATGAGTTCATTTCCATGTTTCCTACTTTCCACATGCGAGATATTTCCTCCTTGCTTTCAATAATGAGTATTGATTATTACATGGAATCAGATAGAGCCAAGCAATATGAGTCATGGAGAAGCTTTAGTTGTTGAGAGTGGTTTGGTGTTCAATTCATCCAATTCTCCTCCCACATCATCCAACTTAACTTCTCCACTTAGGATGGTTGGATTTTAGATAATGATTATATTAAAAAACACTAGTTCTAGTTTTGTTTCAATTAAAGTACATATAGTATTTGGAATTAAGCTTCAATTCCTTCACTAGCCTTCTACCTTGACTTGGCCTTAAAAAATTGAGACATCTAGATCTCATTTACAATCATTTTGAAGGTAAAATTCCAATGGATCTTGGCTCTATGCAAACCTAGACTTACCTTGACTTGGCCTATTGTGGATTCCAAGGTAGAATTCCATGACAACTTGGGAATCTCTCTCACTTGCAATATTTACAAGTTTCAGGCTAGGGGTTGTTTAGCTCTAATTTATGGTGGATAGAGAAAATCCAAGAGTTAAAATATTTGTATCTTGGTGATGTGTTGTTGAATATGAAAAGTTGGGAATTGAAAGGAACCCTTTCTCATCTCCATCTCCTTCAACAACTTGGCCTTTCAAATTTCTCTCTGACCATAATCCTCAATGTTATCCAAAACCTCATCTCCCTCTCCCATCTTTATTTAGATGCAAATAATTTTAGCTGCACAATGCCTTTATGCCTGGGAAATGTGAATCCTTTAAAAGAGATTATTTTTTATTACAATACAAAATTGAGTGGAGATATAGGTCATATATGATGTGGAAAATGGCTACAAATGACTAGGTTTTATATGTTCGAGATGTAAGGAAGCTAAGGTAGTTGAATAAATTCCTACACTAATCTTAAGAGGAGAAAAATGCAAGAATTTATAGATCCTTAACAGTTATAGAAACTTAAATAGAAATAATATAAATATCATGCATACCATGACACAGTGATTTATGTGGGGAAAACCCTTTTAGGAGAAAAACCCCACACTCCAAAAGCCGCTCAGTATATTATTCAGAAATCACAAAGATTACAATATACTAGCAGAGCAAGATTCTCATAGGAGTATCACCACCAGAGATCAAGAGACAACACAATTGCTATCAGACTCTCATAATACATCACCATCTACCTACCGCAAGGTCATAATACAACATCCTCATAAAATAGGGTTACATTCTAGGGCAAGACAGACCAACAAAAAATCCACCATTAGATCTAAAACCTAATAATGAATGGTCCAAATTTTATTTAATGTATGTCAGCTATTTTAGGAGTTTCCTGAAAAATTCAACATGCTCACATTTGGCTCTTTGTTACCATTGTATACACCTATCGGTGTAACTAGGAAATATATATATAAATATATATACATCCTAAAAAAAATAAACCGTATATAATTGCAAGGTTGGGACACATTTTCCCAACAAGTCTCTCACTTTTTAGACACATTGTAAGAGCAACGTGAGGGTGTAAAAATTGTCTCTTTAATTGCCAGGGACCGCAAGGCCCATAGTGGTGCAGGGGCACCAACTGCATTTTGTGTTAATGTTGTCAAATGAGGTCCTTGATAGGTTTTTAGGTTTTTTTGAGTTTTTGTCTATTAAATAAGCTCATATTAGACCAATTTATGATGTAATAAGTCTCTTAGGTCGGATGGAGTTTGAGTTGTCATGTTTTTAAATATCTTGTTAAATGTTGTCATGTTGTCAAAAAGTGCAAAAATGTAAACTTGAAGCAGCCCAATGGTCAATCAGTTTAAAAGTTAGTTTTAATCGGTTCCTTGGAAATTTTTGGAATTTTTGCAGTATAAAGATGCTTGTAAGACCTTGAGTAGGGGTTGATGAATCAATTTTGAAGATTGCTCAATAAAAATACTCTATTTTCCCTAAATTTTCTGTATTTTTTCTAGAAGACTGCCATTGCAGGGTTCTGTACAGATCCATACTGAAGGATTTGGGTTAAATTTTCTTGTAATTGGATAGATATATGTATTAAGTGTGATTTTTTTTTTTGTGGGATTTGTTTTCATAGAGAAATAATGTTTTTATAGTTGTTTTCCTGAAAGTGGTTTGAAACAGCCTATTTGAGGGTTTGTAAGTACTTAAATTGAACTAAATGCCCATTACACTAATTTTATTTATTGTGGCTTGGTGGAATGGGTCAAAAATAGTAGGGGCACATGTTATAATGGTTTTGGAGAGTAGTGGAGGTGAGTTAATTGTTTGGGCATGATGCCCTAGTTGTGAAAATTGTGTATTTTGAGTGAAATTTTGAGGTTTAAGGTAGGTAATAGTTGTAGAGCTTTGGGGAAAAAATTTCTAGATGTGATTGAGGTGTTTTTTGAGTGAGAAAAGAGTGGTAAGGAATATTTTCAATAAACCCCCTCCAAAATAAGTAAAATTGAGGGTTTTATGGTTAATGATGTTAGAGGTATTTTCACTGGAAAAGAGTGGTGGATTTTGGGGTTTTGTAGGCTATAAAATGACTACCCATAGGTTTTTGGGATTGGAAGATAGTTTTGAGAGGAGTTCCTTTTTAATTGAGGCCTAATTGGCTTAAGGGGACAACATAAAAGCACTAATTTGGAAGATATGTTAAAAAATAGTCATATGAGATTTTGAGATATGTCAAGGAAAGGGATAATGGGTCTGTGAAATGTTATTTGGGTTCTCAGTTTGAGGAGTTTCAAGAGAGTTATGCACAAGTTTCTAGGTTTGGGTGGCTACAAGGAAACCTAGTTGAAATTGTGAAGAGCTGGTGAGTTAGGTTTTCAAGAGTTGCAAAGTTGTTGCAAGGGACTTGAATTGTGTTTGTTAATTGAAAACTCCCTACTCTACATCAATTGGTATTAGAGCTTAGGCATTAGATCATTTGAGGGTAAAAGGTGAGAAGTTGAAGAGTCAAGATGCCTCCAAAGGGTAACAATATGGCTAGGAAGATGCAAGAGATGGAAGAGAAGATTGAGAGAGAGTTTGGGAAATTGAAATAACTACAAAATAGGTTGGTGGCAAGGTTGGAAAGTGTTGAAACATGGTAGAAAAGAGGTGTGGTTGTGAGTGATGAAAGTGACTCTGAAGAGGAAGAGAATGAAGAGTATGAAGATGTGGATGAAGAATTGGATCTTGAAGAGAAAAATATGGAAAGGCTACTGGAGATAGTTAAAGGAGACAAGGGAATGTGCAGGATCATGATGGACCAAAAAGTGGCGATATGATGGGTATGTGTAGGGTATGTGGCTGACAGCTTTTTTTTACCCAAAATTTATGAAACAAAAATGGTTTTAAAGGAAATTCTCATATTTCCACCAATATAAAATATGCTTTACTTTGAATTGAATAAATAATTATTATTCATTTTCTATTTGAATTACTTACTAAAGTCCTAATTGATAGGTCAATGAAAAACATCTATAGTTCAAACGTATCACATTTTTTGAATCCAAAACATGCCACATTCTATGCTTCATAATATAAGATTAAAAAAATAAAAAATTAATTTCATGAAGTTTTGACCAAGTAAAGGTGGTCGACATACGATTTTTATATGTTTTAAAAGTTGTAATAAAAATTCATAATTAATTATTTACTTGGAAAAAATTACAAAAAAATGCATCACATCTGACATGAGTCCTCTATTTATATCTAAAATATTATAAAAATATTATCATTTTATTGTCGTTAGGGTGCTCGATAGACACCTACTTCTTTATTTTTCCCCGAATTTAAGTACTACTGCATTGAGATTTTAAATTTTCACCAAATCAATTTTTTTTAAAAAGTAAATCTAGTAGTTTAGAAACCGCATTCAATTTTCTATAGATTTTATTCTTACATATTTTTGAAATAATATAGATAACTTATTCAAATTTTTACGTCAAGTTGCCTAACTCTGATTTTTTTGAATTTTTTGCCACTTAAGGTCTTGTTTTTTCCATGATGATCTTGCACATACCCATAAACATAAGGGAAAATTTGATTTTCCTATGTATGGAGGTAACCTTAATGATGAAGAATTTCTAGATTGGATTGTAGCCTTGGACAACTACTTTGAATGCAAGGAAGTATCTGATGAATAAAAGGTGAAGATAGCAAAAACCAAATTGAAGGGGCAAGCACTTGTTTGCTAGGATTATGAACAAGCTAAAAGGAGAAGAAAAGGTAAGTCAAGAATTGCTTCTTGGGATAAAATGGTAGCTAAATTGAAACGTAAGTTTTTGTCAAGTGATTATCCTATTCAAATGTCTAAAAAGCTTCAAGATTTGAAACAAAGGGAAATGGATGTTAAGAGTTATACTAATGAGTTTTATAAGTTGAGCGTAAGGGCATGTCACATGGTTGATGATGTAGAAAAGGTGGCTAAATATCTTAGTGGACTAAGGTTCAACATCCAAGATGAGCTGAGTTTGCACAATCCAAGGACAATTGAAGAATTTCACCAAATGGCAATAAGCGCTAAAGAGAAACTCAAAAGAAGGAAAGATAAACAAATAAGAGGTAGAAGGAGAAACTCAAGAGGAAGAGGCAGATTTACCACTCCAAAGCAGCCACAAGAACATCAAGAAAACTCAAGCAAGGTGCATGGAAAAGTTTTTGATCAAAGGGGTGGCTTTAGGGGCTCTAGAGGAAGATATGGTGGAGGTAGAAGCACAAATATATTTTTAGGAAGGTGTTACTATTGACGACAATTTTACTCACAACAAACAGGGTGAATAAATTCTTCACAAAAAATACTACAAAGAGCCTATCCTTCTTGAAAGATATGGAACAAAGACAATCTAAAGGGGAATTTTGCTTTAACAGTAAAATTTTGGCTTTAGTTCAATCCCAAGTATTTGATAACTAGGTCATGATTGCACTAGGGTCACTCTCAGGTACTAATGTGATATTTGTTGTTAATCTCAAAGGGACGATAGTTATTTCTAGTTTTGTTAAGAATCATAAGCATTGCACACAAAATTTGCACTTCATTCATAAAATAACATCATGAAATAAAAATATTTACAATAATATTTCATGAATATCAAAAATTCTTTGGTATCACTTAAGTAGATTTAGCATTAAGCATTCAACAATTTCATGGAAAATAAAATATTTTCACTAAAATTTCATCTATTCATTCAAATTTTGGAACATTTTCAAGAATTTAAACATCTACTCTAAAAATAAAGCATAAAAAATACTAAAAATTAAAAGTTTCTCCTGCTTATTGTCCATGCATGCCCCAAAGAATCAATTAAAACAAAGAAAACCACTTTCTACTTCACCAGCTTGCTTCACAACTACATATAAAATAGTGCAAGCTTTTAAAGAGAGGGGTTTCATTTCTAGATACCAAGTAGGTTTTGTATGCATCCTTAAACAATGCAACATACAGTCTTGTTCGGTTGAGCTAACAAAACCAACTACAAAAGATACATGAGATAGGTAGATATCTAATTGGATTTCATATTAATCAATGTCTATGTACATACAAATTTTTATGCTGGAATGGTTCAGAAAACAAGAAAAAAGAACAAAACTTGAAAAAGTTTTATGCTCTTTCAACATCCACAAATTTTGAACTTAAAATAAAAATAAAGTAGGAAACAACCTTTTATAGGAACAAGGCCTCAAAATTTCAACTTAAAGTCTATCCAGAGAATCATAAACAAAAAATTAAAATGTAGCATGTGGCATTCACCAACTGTCATCAGAATTTTCTAGACCAAGTCAAAACTTTGACTTTGTCAGTAGCAACACTTTCACTTTCTCCAACATTAAACACTTCACATATGTCGAGGCTATCAGCTTCTTTCCAAAATACTAGAATGAGGAACATCTATTAGGACCAAGATCAACCTAAAAACTCAAAATTGTAAACAAAACAAAACCCCCATCAAACTTCCAATGTCTGGTATCCGGTTCTTCATCTCCTCGCTCAAGACTCGGCTCCGAGATTCTTTCTTTGCCTTTATTCAACTGGTACTCTTGAAAAGCATTTAATACTTGATGCATATGTTCTTTTGAAATACCTTGTACTTCTCTCCAAGTGAGTTTGAGCCTAGTATATTCTTCAGATACCTGGAGTATAACACCATTCCTCTACACTTTATCTACTTCATATTTAGCTATAGTGTTCTTGCACTATATAATTTCATCAATGACCTCCCTCGTTAACAACTAAGTAGGATCTCTATTTATTATTTCAATCCATTCCTTGAAGGCTTTAGCTTCTTTTCCCTCTTGTCCTAATGTTTGGGGATCACAATCTTGATGTGCTAGCATTTCAATAAACTCTCGATCTTCATTAATCAATTTTCTATATTCAACAATGACCTTTTCAAAACCTTCAATGCATTGTATTAACATGTCACCTTCCCATTTCAATTGTTTCTTCCATTTTTTTGGCAATGGAAGTTCTTTTTCTGAGATTACATTTCCCTATATAAATTCTTGGATATTTACTTGCATGAAATTTCAATGTTTTTCCTTTCTTCAATAATTTTCTCCTAGTGAAATCTGCATTCATTTTCAAATCCTTTTGATTTCTCTGACCGACCATATGCTTCCTTGTTCTTCTCTATTGCATTTGTAATGAATTATTCTCCCTTCTTTACCCAGTACTCAATCCATTATTCAAATATATTCATTTTATGGTGAACTGCTGCAATTGCATCCACCTATTCTTGCGGCATCAATATTGGATGTTGGGGTAGTTCAGTTTGTGCTTGACTGGATAAAGTTAATGAATTTATAAAATTATCCAAGGTAGCAACCCATTTTTTCAATTCTCTTTTCTTTTGTTTATATTTCTACACTCTAGCAACAATAGCATTCAAATTCACTTTTATTTCTTCTAACTCTTGCCTCCAGAATGAGTGTCTTTATCAACTGTCTATCTTATACTCCTTAGGCATTATTTCATGTTTGTCTTTATCAACTATGGGAGTAGCTATATGGATGGTTTTTTTACCATCTGCATTTCTTTGTATGACATTTTTTTCTTTTGCTCTGCACCTAGGTTTAGGAGTATCTACTTCCTGTATAAAACTATTAAGATTCAGAGGCAATACTTCTACTTCCATTCGGGAAGCTAATTCCTTGATCAACCAATCAGGTGTATCATCACCTTGCTCTACCTCTGTAACTTTTATTTGTCCCTGGTTTCCACTTTATTCAGGAACTTCTTTTCTTTCATCTATCACATCCTCTGAAATGGGAATTTCCTCAATAATTTATGGCATAGATTCAGGATTAGTAGGGTTTGGAACTGTCTCCTCTATTTGAAGACTTATATTTTCCTATCTATCCAGATGTTGAACATAATCTCTCTTGAAATTACTTTCCTTATCCAATGCTACATCAAGATTTTCTTCATTTTCAATTCCATCACCTGAAAAACTATGTAGCTTCTTCTTTCTTAGCTTCAACTTCAACTTCAACATTGCCTTCCTCTGGTTCTTCAAAGACTTGTGTTTGTTCATTAACATTTGGAACATTCCCGAGTGAAGGCTGGGAATCAAAAGTATCTTCAAAAATTCTTTCATCAATAGGATCCTGCTCTGCAGTCTCCCCTATTTCCATCTCAAGGATATTAGGGTTTCCCACCTTTGAGGTGAGTGTTCCTTGTATAAACTCTTCTTCTTCAACATTTATAGGATTAGAACCTGTATCTTGAATCTCTTCTATCACTAGATGTACCATAGGCTTGTCTTTAGACTTCTTTTCTTTCACTTTCTCCCACATAGCACCCCATTTGTCCATATATTCTTTAATTCTAGCTTCATCTTCTTCAGAAATTTCCTCCAAAACCACAAGAGTTCCTCCCTATGCTTGTTTCATACTAGCCATGTTAACATAAGGATGAGAAGTAAAAAATCTTGCAGCCCTTTAAGACACATACCTGGTTTGTGTACCAACATTTTATGTTACTCCTGCTTCTTCATCAATAACATCGAGTTTAGCTCTTGGTTTCGTTGTAGAGGAAGATGCACCTTTGGGTCTTACTTTTGATTTATCTTTACCTATTTCTGCATCTTTCTGCTTATCAAATGGTTTCATGTGAATTTCTTGTCTTGAAACTTCAGGGCTTCTTTCTTCAATTTTTATACCAGGAGTTTCCTTACTAGTTTTTCTTCTCTTCTTAGTAGGCTCTCCACTCTCAAATATTGTTTCATCTCTTTGCTTTCTTCTTTTGTCTTCTAAGAATGTGGGTATGATTCCTCTTTCTCTCAAAGCTTTACAAAAATTATCAATCCAATGTTGATTATATACTAAAACTGGTCTAGAGAACTCATCAATTGATGTTATATCTTCATCATCATAACTTGGGTTTGGGATGCATTCATTATATACCTTGTCTTCATTATAAAATTTATTCAACACTTGGCCATCATCCTCTTCGAATTGATCTAGGATGTCATGAAGCTTGAGAATCTGGGAAAATTTTAGAGACAATCTTTCATATTTTCTTGTTCTTACTATGTGCTCATCTTCAAAATTAAGCCAATAATCTTCTAAGTGTAGTACATTAGCACCAAATCTAGCTATGGCCTTGGAAATATTTCCTTCAATATCATAATATATTCTCTGGAGTGGGAACTCTTCAAAATTATATGTTCTTAATTCTTCTTCACACAAGCCAGTCACTGTGATTGCATTACACTTATAATTTCCTATCACAATGGGGAATTTAAAAGAGGCCTTCTTGTGAGAATGGCTATAAAGAGCTTGAGATGGTTTCAACTATCTCATCAATTCTTAAAAAATAATTTTGTCTGTTGGGTACCTGTGTAACATTAATGGATGTCCATCAAATCCCTCAACCCTAATGTAGGAGTAAGTAGGGAACTGAATGTACCAGCCTCCCATTGGTCAAATGACACTTTGTGCTTCTAGGGACAATATTTTGGCTTTATCGCCTTCCATCATTCTAACAAGTTTCATAGAGAAAAAATCATTTACTTTCCTGTAATTATTTTTATATCCATGGATGGTGATCTAGGGTAAATGTGCATATATCAAACTATTTCCTACCTTTGTGCCCAAAGTTCCACTCTATTTCAATCCTTGTTTGCTGGCTCTCATGGCACATGAGTAAATAGCATATGATGACATATAAAAGCAATTGGTTTTGGGAAATGTTTTTATCTGTTCATATAATTTGTCACTTATGAGCTTTCCCCAATGCAATTGCATGGGACTTTCCATCAGGTTAGATATTATTACAAACATCTAGGGTTCAAATTTACTTGCATCTCTTAAACCAACTATCTTGCTTAGCAGATTTATAATATCTTGCACTTCTTGGTTGAACATATACCTATTAATTACTTTGTTCTATGGTGTAATCAGTTCTTGGCACCATTGGGTACTCATAATTTCTCTATTGTGTTCTTCAACATTCTAATACATCTTTCCCTTTGTTTTCATATCAACATTGTACATTTGTGTGTAAATAGGGAGACCAAATGTGTATATGATTCTTTTTTGTGAGAGGTCGACATAAATTCTCCCTTCTTTCTCGATGACCCTTTTGGCTAAGTTTTAGTAATTCATACGGGTATGTGCAGAATCATGATGGGCCAAAAAGTGGCAATATGATGGGTATGTGGCTGATGACTTTTCTTTTACCCAAAATTGATGAAATGAAAAGGGTTTTTTAAGGAGATTCTTTGCTTTCCACCAATATAAATTATGCCTTACTTTGAATGTAATAAGTAATTATTATTCATTTTCTATTCAAATTATGACTAAAGTTTGATTGATAAGCTGATTGAAAAACATCTATAGCTTTCAAATGGTATCACATTTTTTGAATCCAAAACATGCATCATATTCTATGCTTCACATACTAAAAGATTAAAAAAGGAAAAATTGAATTTCATAAATTTTTGACCAAGTTAAGGTGGTCAGACATACAAGTTTTTTATATTTTTTAAAATTTGTAATAAAAAATTCATAATTAATTATTTGCTTGGAAAAAAATTAAAAAAAATGCATCACATTAGGACATGAGTCCTCTACTTATATCTAAAATATTATAAAAAATATTATCATTTTATTGTGGTTAGGGTGGTCAAACAGAAACCTACTTCTTAATTTTTCCTTGAAATTTAAGTACTACTGCATTGAAATTTCAAATTTTCACTAAATAGATTTTTGTTTTAAACAAACCTAGTAGTTTAGAAACTACATTCAATTTTCTATAGATTCTATTCTTAGATATTTTTGAAATAATATAGATAACTTATTCAAATTTTTACGTCAAGTTGCCTAACTCTAATTTTTCTGAATTTTTTGCCACTTAAGGGCCTATTTTTTCCATGATGATCCTACACATACCCATACATTGCATAACCAATTCAGGGGTCTCCATTGCTAGCGGAAACCCACCTGCTGAAAGTAACCCATTTTCCACATCATTCTTAGCATATTGAGAGACATTTTCTTGTAATACCCATGAATAGATTTCAATATCAGAAGACCATCCCATATGAGTGTCTGTAACCACCACATTGATTGGTATGGCTTACAAATTATAGTATTTGAATTCATCTTCTAGCCTTGCATCAGAAGTACCCATTTTCTCTAGTGTGTTTTTCATTTTTAGAATGTGTTTCTTGTGTGCGAGTTAGTGTTAAATTTAATCAAAACTTACAGTTTATAAAAATTTTAGTTCATTTTTTTGATTAAATTCAAAAAGTCAAAGAATAATCAACATTTCAATTTCTAAAGGGAATTACCATTTTCAAGATCTTTCCAACCTGAAAATCACTAACAGAGTGCCAGTTATCTGAAACATACCTAGTTTTGGTCAATGATGATGATATTTCATAATGTAACTTCAAAACCCTTGGTAGCTGTGTTTCTTGATTTATCAAAATTTACCTCTCCTTGTGCGCCAGTGTCATTTCATTCTTTCAATGTCCTTTGCAAATCTGCAGCATGATGTGAAGTGGACTGTTACAAAAGAAACTACATGCTTGAGGTGGTTCCAAGTACATAGGTAGTTCACCACCTTCATTATTTACCTATTATTTCACATTAATTCCTCGAATAAAGGTGCAATCATTATGGATAAGGGTCCAAATCATGAACACCTAGATTTTTGTGTGGGCTCGCTACTAGAGGAGAAAGCTAACATGATGATTATATGTGGCAATCAGATGTCACACTGGTTCTCTATAAGGTATAGGTTATTAAAGATATGTGATCAATTCATAATCATCGGGATTGAGACTTTTCAGTATTAATTTTAATAAGAAACATCAGGATTTGGTAACTTACCTCTAACTTCAAAAAGAGAAAATTGGAACTAAAGAAAAGACTAGGAACTAGGTTCAAGAGAGATTAACAGATTTAAAAATAGGCTCTTCGGTTTTTGACTTCTGAATAAGAAAAAGAGAATGAAATAATAAGATGCCAAACTCTAGGATTCTGGTTTCCGGTACCTAATATGTTAAACTTTTATGAAAAGACCAAAACACTGAATCTGGGAAATAAAAGGATAAAGAAAAAGGCCAAATGAAATTGAAAGTGAGATCAATAACCAACCAAGTCACAGAATGACGCCAAAGCGAACAAAAGTAAAAGAGAACAAAGGAAAGGAAAAAAAGGGGTCTACATTTTTCCAAGGGAAAAAATGGGGCGTGTTGTGAGACCACACAATAGTTACAATTTTAATCAGTTTGAGCATCCAACATTTAAGTTTCCTAAAAATCAAGGCTCTACTTCAAGTGGAGGTGAAAGAAGGAATCATTTGGTGCATGAAGATGATAGTGAAAGTGTGAATTCTCCAAATCTAGTTGCTGCTCCATAAATTAGGGAGTCATTGATGGTGAGAAGAACATTACTCCAAGCATCCAAGGAGAAGGAGATGGCTCAAAGAAGACAATTGTTCAGGACCACCTACGAATGAAGAGGTAAGGTACGTAAGGTAGTGATAGATTCTGGTTCTATAGATAACATGGTGTCAAGTGAAATGGTTGATAAGTTGAAGCTAGAAAAAATACCTCATGAAACACCATATAAGGCATCTTGGGTGAGTGATGATCAATCCATTTTAGTTAGTGAACAATCTCTAGTTGAGTTTCAAATTGGTGGATATAGAGATAAGGTATGTTGTGATGTATTTCCAATGAGTTGTTTTCATCTACTCCTTAGAAGACCATGGAAATTTGATAGACACTCACTTTATGATGGAAGGAATAACACATATCAAATTGAAACATATGGTATTTCTTTCACACTAACAACATTGCAGGAGGATGAAAAAGCAAAGGTTAAGGCAACAAAAGTCATCATGTTTGTCAAGAAGGAGATTGTGAAGCTTGTAGAAGATAAACAAGAAGGGAAAATGGGATTTGTAGCCAATTCAAGGATAGAAGATGAGAAGATAGTGAATTTTAGCAATGATGCAATGATGAAGAGAAAAGAAGATTAGAGTTTGGTGTCAAAATATGAGACAAAGAAGGTCAAGGATGAACTGACCATGAAGGTACAAGATTGCTTAGAAAATTCTAATGGGATTGTGGTAGGGACAATGATATTTTGATTGAAAAAAGAAGAAGTGAACGGGAAGTCAATTACTATCAACATAGAGGTGTGGAAGTCTTATAAGGAAGAGATTACTGAGGCTGGGAACCTGATGAAAGCTAGAGAGGAAGAGTGAAAGGAAAGAGGTTGAGAATCAAGAACAAATGAATGAATTAAAGTATGCAACAAGGGTTAACAAAGGAATATTCCAAGACAAGAATGAAGAAGGAATGTTTATAAGTGTAAAGACAAGTTCACCAAAAATTCTTGATGAGGGAAAACTAAGAGGGTAGATGACAGGTCAGTTTGTGAGGATAGGATACTATCAAGGTGGAAACAAGCTTACAAGTTCAAAACATAATGCACATCAACACTATTTGAATCAATGGCAAGGTGAAAGAATTTTTGGAGGTCAGAGGCATGGAGTATTCAGAGGTCGACAAGCTACAACACAATTTCCAAGAGACTTGGAAAATTTTCAAGGTTGGTTGTATGGTGCAGGGGCATCAAGTGCATTTTGTGTTAATGTTGTCAAATGAGGTCCTTAATAGGTTTTTAGGTGTTTTTGAGTTTTTTTCTATTAAATAAGGTCATATTATACCAATTTATGATGTAATAAGTCTCTTAGGTCAGTTGGAGTTTGAGTTGTCATGTTTTGCAAAATATTGTTAAAAGTTGTCATGTTGTCAAAAAGTGCAAAAATGTAAACTTGAAGAATCCCAATAGTCAGTTAGTTTAAAAGTTAGTTTGAATGAGTTCCTCAGAAGTTTTTGGGATGTGTGCAGTAGAAAGATGATTGTAAGACCTTGAGTAGGGGTTGGTGAATCAATTTTGAAGATTGCTTAATAAAAATACTTTGTTTTCCCTAAATTTTCTGTATTTTCTTTGGAAGATTGCCATTGTAGGGTTGTGTAAGGACCTGTACTAAAGCATTTAGGTCAAATTTTCTTGGAACTTGATAGATATATGTACTAAGTGTGATTTTGTTTTTGTGGGGTCTGTTTTCATAGAGAAATAACATTTTTATAGTTGTTTTCCTGAAAGTGGTCTGTAATAGCCTATTTGAGGGTTTGTAAGTACTTAAAATGAACTAAAGGCCCATTCCACCGATTTTATTTACTATGGCTTGGTGGAATGGGTCCAAAATAGTAGGGTCACATTTTAGAATGGTTTTCGAGAGAAGGGGAGGCGAGTTAAGTGTTTGGGCATGATGTCCTATTTATGAAAATTGTGTATTTTGAGTGAAATTTGGAGGTTTAAGGTAGGTAATAGTTGCAAACCTTTGGGGTAGAAATTTCTAAAGGTGAATTAAGCATATGTAGACATTTATAAAAGTTATTGAAGTGTTTTTTGAGTGAGACAAGAGTGGGAAGGTGTATTTTCAATAAACCCCTCCAAAATAAGCAAAATTGAGGGTTTCATGGTTAATGGTGTTAGAGGGATTTTCACTAGAAAAGAGTGGTGGATTTTGGGGTTTTGTAGGCTGTAAAATGACTTGTCATAGGTTTTTGGGATTGGCGGATAGTTTTGAGAGGAGTTTCTTTGTAATTTAGGCCTAATTGGCTTAAGGGGACAACATAGCAATACTAATTTGGAAGATATGTTACAAACGAGTCATATGAAATTTTGAGATATGTCAAGGAAAGGGATAATGGGTCTCTAAACTGCTATTTGGATTCTAGGTTTGAGGAGTTTCAAGAGAGTTATGCACAAATTTCTAGGTTTGGATGGGTACAAGGAAACCTAGTTGAAATTGTGAAGAGTTGATGAGTTAGGTTTTCAAGAGTTGCAAAGTTGTTCCAAGGGACTTTAATTGTGTTTTTTAATTGTAAACCTCCATGCTTTGCATCACATAGTCTCTGAACACCATCTGAACTTCTCTATGCTCATAGGATTAGTTAAAGAATCAACAACATTCATCAAAGTCTACCTTAACCAGCTTCACCCTACCATCTTCGACCATATATCTAACAAAATGATATTGTACATCAATGTGCTTGGTCCTAGAATGAAATTTTAGGTTCTTGGCTAGACATATCACACTCTGACTATTGCAATAAATTATCGTTGCACCTTATTTTATTCTAATATTTGAACACAGTCTCTTAAGCCAAATGGCTTCTTTACAAGCATGAGTAGCTTCCATATACTCTGCTTCAGTAGTGGACAAAGCAACCACAACATGTCACCTACTCATCCAACTAATTACACCACCAAATATAGTAAACACATAAGCATTGGTGAATTTTCTGCTATCAACATCACTTGCCCTGTATGAATCCACATAACCATGAATATCAAGGGAAAATTTGTCTTCAGTCATATTTCTATGATAACATAAGGAATAATATGGGGTACCCAACAAATATCTAAGGATTCTTTTAACTACATCCCAATGAACTCTACTAGGATTAGACACATATATGGAAAGAAATCCCACTTCTTGGGCAATGTCTAGTCTAGTACAAACCATAGCATACATCAAACTTCCAACTGCACTTTGGTAAGGAACTTTTCTCATGTCTTCCATCTCTGATGGAAATTTTGGTCAATCTGAAATAGATAACTTTGTTCCAATTGAAACATGAACACACAATGGTCTACAATCCTGCATATCAAACCTCTGTAAAATTGACTTGATATACTTACTTTGGCCAAGCCATAGCTTTTTGTTCACTCTATCTCTTTTCATTTCCATCCCAATAATGTGTTTAGCTACACCAAGATCTTTCATTTTAAATTTAGTAGCAAGATAATGGTACAAGATCCCATGTATCATTCTTTTACAAAGATGCCATTTCTTCATCTATAACAATCTTCCAGGATTCTTCATCATTCATACCTAGTGCATCTTCTATAGATTGGGTTCATCCATGTTAGTATTCAAAGAAAAAATACATCTCCAATCATTAGGCGAATACCTTTTAGGTGGTTTTCTATGCCTTCTAGACCTACAAACAAGCTGAGTTGTAGGTTCTTCCTCCTCTGTAATGTTTCAAAAACTCACCGATTATAACCCTTAATTTCCAAATTAAGTTAGTAAAATAGCATATTAGTTATTAAATGGTGCAGAAAAATAAATTAATTCATTAATAAATTCAAATGGAGTTACACATGTGAATGAATCAAAGTATATTTAAACAAGGTGGTGCCTTTATTAGATTTAGCCATACAGGCTTACAAAAGAATATTATATCAAATGTTGTAATGTAAATTTAAAGATCAACAACAAGATCATAAATATAACCACACAAGAACCATAATGCAAAGATTTTAATGAGTGGAAAACCCTCGTAAGGATGAAAAACCACTCGTAAAAGTTTCTTACTGGCTTAATGAAATACTTTACTAGTTACAAGATGCCTCACTGGCAATGATCAAACTATCTCATGGACGTGACCATTTACAAATTCATTACACACAAATGACTAGTAAAGTCATGACCAATAGAGAATCACTATGTTCCTTTACATATCATCTATCTAGAACTGGACTCTTTAGGGTATAAGCATATCTGATAATAACCCCAATATTTTGCATACAGTTCACAAGATTCTCTTGTATTTCCCAATCAACTCTTAAAGTATTAAAAGATCATGAGCTTATAGATACATATAATTCATGAACCTTCTCCATAAAATCAACTCATGAGAGGCACATATTTTCCATAAAACTCCCATAGATTTATCAATACTCTAATGAAGGTAACACTTTTATCTACATAATAGCAACCATTCAATGAGCAATTACAATAAATAATCAAGATTCTTTAATCATCATTCAAGGTATGTACTACTGATCCTATACTTCTATATTCTTTAAGCATAAGGGCCTATTAACAAGATATGTAAATATAGTCCTGCATCTCTTTCCTTCATGCATCTAATATTTCACATGCAGGCTGATCTCTAGGATATTAACAACTTCATGCTTCAAGAAAAGATCATTCTTCTTGGATCTAAACAAACATTTCATGCCCAACATTTTTATGCATTAATGACTAAATTTAACAATCTACATGAGCTACTAAGAATTAAAGCATAACAGTAGAGCATATGTGTGTTATAAATACATCGACGTGAATAATTTGTGAAATTTCATTAGAAATATAAATTCATGTTATTGATACACAAGAGGATCAGCTATGGAGAAACTTTCAATCCCTAGTTTATGTTTTTAGACTTACCAAATTAATTTCTTCATTATATCAAGGATTGACAATAATATTCCAGTAAGGAATTTGGGCATTTAATCAGGGAAAGACATAGTAAGGTATCTCTAGGATATTCCTGATACTAATGATGGATTGTAAGATCTCTATTCATTAATTTGAAACAAAATTCTTAAGATAACGAAACTAAAAGTTCATACATATTTATTACTTGTTCAATCTAAAGAATCAAGGAATTCATACGAGGCCCCAAAAATTGTAAAAGAAGGATAGTTGTATTTGTAAACTTTAGATTAAATACTTTACACAAAAATACAACCAAGAGTTATATGAGGCCCCAATGAGAATGTGCTACAGTAGCCTAATTCACAACTTCATTCATTTAATGTTCCAAATTATATACGCAACCTATATCCATATATGCATACATACATATGTATTCCTAATTTCTATAAATTATATTTTCAACGAAATATAAACAACTACAATCATGACATATGCCATTACTATATATTCCCAAAGAAATAAATAATACACATAAATATTTATATAAATTTATATATACATAATATTCCTTCTAAAGTTAAGTAAAGCAGTGCAAAAACAAAAATAAGCGGGGAAAATTTCATAAAAAAAAAAAGTTGAGTGCACAGGAGTCTGGCTTATTAGTCATCGGCCCCATATGGGGTGCCAAAAGCTATTAAGGAAGAATCACTTATATTATATAAAGAAAAGGTATTTTATGAATAATGGTTAGGAGGCTTAATCAAACAATCTCTAAAAAGAAGCATTCCAAGAAAATTATCAAAACGGTTATATTTCATACTGCTAGAAACAAAGAGCTACCTCGCTTGAAGGGAAAGCATTGCATACGATAGAAAAAAAAATATAATGTAACCCTATTTTAGGGACGGATAATAAAATAAAATGAATCAACAAAACTAATCAACAATGCTTCAGATTCTCTAGATAAGACTCGTTTTGAGAGCCTTACTGAAAAGTCAAAACTAGACTCCCAGCCAGAGCTGTTCACTCACATTGTTCTAGAAAAGGCTAGCAATTCATTGTCTATAATTGACAGTGGCATTGGCATGAATAAGTCAGATTTGGTTAATAATCTTGGGACCATTGCAAGATCTGGCACCAAGAAATTTATGGAAGCTCTTGTTGTTGGTGCTGATGTTAGCAGGATTGGGCTATTTGGTGTTAGTTTTTACTTTGCTTATCTGGTTGCTAAGAAAGTAGTTGTGACTACCAAACACAATGATGATGAACAATACATCTGGAAGTCTCAGGCTGGTGGATCATTTACTGTGACAAAAGATACCTCTGGTGAACAACTTGGTAGGGGAACAAAGATCACTCTTTTCCTCAATGATGATTATGTGTGGGAAATGTTAGTATCAAAATAAGATAATAAAAAAACACCAATGCAACATTAAACTAAAGAAAGCTAAATATATTGAAATCAAATAAATCAATAGAGCTTCTTCATAATCGTTCCATTGTCCTCTATCTCTAGTGATTTGCTTGAAGTTGCTGCTCTCAGACTGTGTAAGCAAAGCTTCTCAGAATGGAAACCTACAGAACGAGTATGCAAAGGGAGAGTACTTCTCTATCCTATATGCAGGTGGAGTGAAATATTGGTATACAGATATGCACAGGGGCTGTGGATTATGGATGCTATTGAAACTATGATATGAGGATGATAGGCCATGATATGGATTGCTAATATACTAAGCTATGCTATGCTATGATTCTAGAGTGCTATGGATACTAAAAGGTTGTGATATTGCAAATTGGCTATATTTTTCATGTATGAAAGCTTCTTTGTTTTCAAAGACTTGGCAGTCCTTTTTATAGATTTTTACAGGCAAGAGCCTGGCTGGCAAAGATCAATGGTTGTGAGATTGTTTGGTAAATTTGAATGGTGAAAGATGGAGATGTTGAGAGGAAGATGGAAGATGTTGGGAGGTTGGAGAGAAGAATGGAGGTTTGTCTTCAACCCACGGGAACAACTTTGCTTAGAAATAGAGAAATTAATTTTCTGTTTTGAAGTTTGTTTCATGGTTGTTGTAGATAATCCAAATTAAATAAATAAATTTATTTAATTTTGTGTGAGTTTGAGGATTTAAAATATTTTTGAAATATTTGATGTGAATGGACATTAGAAGATTTAATTAAATATTTAGAATATTTAATTGTGAATAAACTTTAGAAGAATTAATTAAATATTGGGAATATTTAATTATGAATGGAATTTAGAGGTTTTTAGAAGAGAAGAATATTTAATCTTTATTTGAATAAAATATTCAAGCCAAGATTATATGATAATTAATATAAATAAATCATAATGTTTATTTAATTAATTAAGAAATGGATAAGAAAAGTGATTAAATAAACTTATTTATGTAATCGAAATGAAATAATGAACAATATAAATAAATTATTTAGATTTATTTATACGCAGATTGAATTCAAAGATTTAATTAAATATTAAAAACATTTAATTAATTACCAGACTATTGTGATGTGACCATTTTTAGGTGTATACATTTTTCCCCTCTTTGAAGTGATGTGTTTTACGCATTTCTTCAAAGAATTTTGAAATTTTCCCCAGATGTTGATTGCCAAATGTTGATAGGTATATGCCCCCGCGGACGATGAATCGATAAGATTTGATTTTTGTGAATTTTTTTTGAATTTTTTTATTTTTATGATTTTTAATATGTCGATTCATCATTCGAAAATGATGATGTGAAGAAATTGACTTGTGAAGATGTGAGATGAAAAATTGATGACCTAAATTGCCCCTTTAATGATAAAATATGATAAAATGCCCCAATTTTTCCTTTAAATAGGTTAAAAATGTGGTGCCCTGATTTGATGATGTTTGTTTGATAAATTTGTTCCCAAGGTTGTTGGAAAACAAATAGTAGCTTATAAAATTGTTTTTATAGTTGTTACAAACAAATAGTTGTTTGATAAGTTTGCTTCTAAGGTTGTTAAAAACAAACAGGATTTTGATAAAAAAAAATTCATGATGATGAAAAACAAATAGTTTGTTGATAAGTTTGCTTCTAAAGTTATTAAAAACAAACAGGATTTTGATAAATTTGCTTTAATGAAAATGAAAAACAAATAGTTTGTTGATAAGTTTGCTTCTAAAGTTGTTAAAAAAAAACAAGATTTTGATAAATGTGTTTTCCATGATGATGAAAAACAAATAATTTGTTGATAAGTTTGCTTCTAAATTTGTTAAAAACAAACAAGATTTTGATAAATTTGTTTTCATGATGATGAAAAACAAATAGGTTGATAAGTTTGCTTCTAAAGTTGTTAAAAATAAAAAGGATTTTGATAAATGTGTTTTCCATGATGATGAAAAACAAATAGGTTGATAAGTTTTCTTTTAAGGTTGTTAAAAACAAACAACATTTTGATAAATTTGTTTTCATGATGATGAAAAACAAATAGGTTGATAAGTTTGCTTCTAAAGTTGTTAAAAAAAAATAGGATTTCGATAAATGTGTTTTCCATGATGATGAAAAACAAATAGGTTGATAAGTTTGCTTCTAAGGTTGTTAAAAACAAACAAGATTTTGATAAACTTGTTTTCATGATGATGAAAAACAAATAGGTTGATAAGTTTGCTTCTAAAGTTGTTAAAAACAAACAAGATTTTGATAAATTTCCTTTCATGATGATGAAAAAAAATTGTTTATTGATATTCAGATTTGATTGATTTGTCTTGATGATTTGATATTGATGTTGCTTTGGCTTGATGATTCATCCTATTCAATAGGATATATTGAGCATCTTGCAGTTACGGGAGAAATTCCCGAAGACATGGATAGAGATGTGATAGTGCATTTTGCATGATGTCATTTTGATACTCTGTTGAGACATTTGTATACATACTGATATGATCCCATTTTTGATGATGTATATTATTGGACACCTTTGTACATTTTGACCTTCATTTTTGAGATATATGATATGCAGCGATGATTCCTTATGTGATGAATGCTTCTATTTTCTATATACATGATGTTTTATGTGATGGTTTCACAATGTTATGCTCATGATGTATATGTATGCATGATTCTTAGATATGAAAATGAAAGTACAATATTATGATATTATGATTGCAATCTATTGATGAATGATTATGAATGTGAAATGATGGATGGTACAATTTATGAATGCCCATGAATGTTTTGATTATGATGTATGCTTTGTTTTTATGATTTTCGGATGCAAATATGTATGAAAAATGTATGTGATGATGTTTTTTTGAATGTAAAAATGTACTATGTCATTTATTCAAAAGATATGAAACTTTAATACTTTTCCAACATTTGGGAAAATCTATAAATGCAAAATACAGATTCTAAAATGAATATAATCTATACTAACCATGCAGGGTATCTATACAATATTGCCATTTTGAGAGCTTATTTGTGCTTTTTTTTGTCATCATAAAGCATTGAAATGTTGAAAGTTAATACAAGAATCAAAGGGTATGTTAGCACCAGTGATGACCTGAGTATTGCTTTCATGAATTTTGATATAGCAAGATAATACAAGCATCTAGGTATAATTGAACCGAGATGACCTATGTATCGATTGCATAAACAGACAAGAGTTAACCTGTTTCCTATGCAAAATTTTCCAAAATGTCATCAATGATACTTAGTAGAGCATGTCTCGCAACCAATTTTCATAGTACTAATCATTTCCTTGCAAACAACAGACAAAGAAAAATCATACTCCTTCCTTGTTTTTCTAGTTCAGTACATCATCGAATTACTCCAGAGATATGATAGAAAACCAACCAACAATTCAAATTTTTCCTAAAGTATTTCAAACATTATTCAAATTAAGATCATCCAACTCGGTTATCAATATTGATGTTTGTGTTTTGTTTAACGTTGTTTTGACCATGTTCTTTGATTTCATTGGCATTGATTGATTGTTTTGGTGTTGTGGTTGATTTGATGCGTCAATGTATGTTGCGTTTTGTCAAACCATCATTTATTCATTTGTGATGTTCTAAAAGCTCATTTCCCTTCTCTTGTTTAATCTGTGTTTCTGCCCCCAGTGTAAACACAACCTGAATATTATGGATATGTACAAATTTCATCAAGCCATGATGAAACACAAGGATTCCTGTTGCATGATATGGATATGATAGATATGTACAAATGATAGATATGGATAGATGATACCGTAAGGAAAATACAAGACATAAGCTAATAGATAGAGGAGCCCATTTTGATCACAAGTAGCGCCTGTTTGCCAGGTTTTCACCACTTGTTTTTATTGCACTTTTGTAGACCATGTGATTTTTTTTTTTGTTTTTTATTTTTTTCTGATTTTTATGTATTTTTTTAGGAATTTTTCTGATTTTTATGATTCAGACATAGAACTTCTTCAAATGAATGTTGTTGATTAGTCCTTCAAACAATTCCCCTTTTGATGTAGATAATTGATATGCTCTAGAACCGTATGCTGCAATGATGACAAATGGACCAAGCCAATTTGGTTCAAATTTTTCCTTTCTTTTCTCTGTCTTGCTGATTGCGTGGATTTTCTTTCAAGACTAAATCACCTACTTGAAATGCTCATGGTTTAACTCTGTGATTGTAGCTACGAGACATAACTTGTTGATAACCCTTCAAATGATCAGCTACACATTGACGTCTTTCATCTAATAGTTCTAGCTCTTGCAGACGAGATACTTGTTAGTCTTCATCATTTATCAATCCTTTCAATGAGACCCTAAGCAAAGGTATTTCAACTTCTAATGGTAAGATTACTTCTGCTCCATATACCAAGGCATATGGGGTAGCTCTTTTTGGTGTATGAATGCTAGTTTTGTATGCCCACAAAGTTGGATTTAACTAGACATGCCAATCACAACTGGCATCATTTACCGTCTTCTTCAAGATCTTCAAGATTGTTTTGTTTGAAACTTCTACTTGATCATTTCCTTGTGGATAGTAAGGTGTAGAGAACCTATGTTGGATGTGAAATCTTTCACAAAGTTCATCAACATCCTGATTCTTGAAAGGCCTCCCATTATCAGTGATGATAGAATTAGGAATTCCATATTGGCAGATGATATAATTCAGGATAAATGAAGAGACTTGTTTACCGGTCACAGTCATCAAAGGAACAAATTCAATCCATTTTGTAAATAATCTATAGCTGTGATGATGAATTTATGCCCATTTGATGATGAAGGATGAATTTTTCCAACAAGATCTAGTCCCCACTGAGAAAAAGGCCATGTCGGAGTGAAAGGCTGTAGTTCCTGTGTAGGTGCATGAATAAGATTCCCATGTATCTAGAATTTAGAACACTTCTTGACAAAATTAAAAGATACTCTCTCCATGGTAGGCCAATAATATCCCATTCTAACAAGTTTCTTGGCTAAGGTTAAACCACTTGAATGAGTTCCACAAATACCACTATGAACCTCTTGTAAGGCTTGTTCAGATTCGTCATGTTCAAGACATTGAAGGAGCGTACCATCAAGACCATTTCGGTAAAGGATATCGGTGATCAAGGTATAATAGGATGATTGGTGTATGAAATTCCTTTTTTGGTTTCAGGATAAATCCGGAGGTAAGATGTTATTTTTCAGGTAGGTATAAATCTTGCCATATAAAGGTGAATCAGAACCGGTTAAATGGAATATGACTTGGGTCTCAAGATTATCATAGGGGGGAGAAAACAATTGTTCCACCAAGAATTCTTATCATTTTTTATTCTCTCATAATTGTAACAAGGAAGCAATTGTAGCCATTGCATCTGCAGCTTTATTATCAATCCTTGGGATTTGTGAAAACTTGATTGCCACAAAATACTTTTTAAAATCATCCACCATGTTCTTGTAAGGTAACATCTTATCATCTTTAGTCTGATAATCATCATTGATTTGATTAATGACAAGTTGTGAATCACCTTAGACTTGTAGCTCTATAATCCACCAGTCTAATGCTATCTTCATTCCTGTGAGCAATGCTTCATATTCAGCTATGTTATTTGTGCAGGGAAACATCAACTGATATGATTTTGGAATGATATGTCCTTCAGGTGTGACAAAAAGAATCCCTGCCCCCGAGCCCTATTGTGTGTAAGATCCATCAAAGTACAATGTCCATGATTTCTTAATTGTTACTGTGAAGATGTCTACATCTGGAAATTCAATGTGCATTGGTTTTTCTTCTTGTAAAGGTGCTTCAGCCAACTGATCTGCTATGACATGTCCTTTTATAGCTCTTCGATCTACATAGTGAATATCAAACTCACTTAAGATCATTACCCATTTTGCAAGTCTTCATGTTAAGGTAGCTTTACTTAAGAGGTATTTTAGTGGATCGATTTTGGTTATCAGCTTAACTATATGAGCTAACATATAGTGTCGCAACTTTTGGGAAGCAAACACTAAGTTGCTAGGCAAGCTTTTTCAATGAAAGTGTAGTTTAGTTCATGACTTGTTAAAGTTCTACTGATATAGTATATGGCTCTTTCTTTTCCTGTAGAATCCTCCTGTGCTAGTAATGCTCCCAAAGATACTTTTGTTGCTGAAATATAGAGTATGAGTGGCTTTCCTGGAACTGGTGGAATTAGGATTGGTGGATTCATGAGATATTGCTTGATCTGATTAAATGTTGCTTCACACTTTTCCTCCCATTTTAATGGGACATTTTTATGCAATAGATGTGTAAATGGTAAGCTTTTGTCTGCCAGTTGAGCTATAAAAACTCCTGATGGATTGTAGTTGTCCTTGCAGTGATCAGAGCTGACTAATATTTCATGATGGCTGCATGTCCATTATAGCTTGTACTTTTTTTGGATCAACCTCTATGCCCTTTTCTGAAACAATGTATCCCAAGAGTTTTCCAGATTTAACGCCGAAGACACATTCCTTTGGATTGAGTCAAACATTGAACTTCTTCATTCTAATAAAAATCTTTGACAAGATTTTTAGATTTCCTTCTCTTGTGTTGGATTTGGCCAATAAGTCATCCACATAGTCTTCCATGAAGGTGTGCATCATGTCATGGAAAATGGTAGTCATTGCTCTTTGATAAGTCGCTCTTGCATTCTTAAGCCCAAATGGCATGGCATTCCAACAATAGGTACCCCAAGGGCACACAAACGCTATTTTATCTTGATCCTCTAGTGCAATCTTTATTTGGTTGTATCCTAAAAATCCATCCATTAATGAATACATTACATGGCAAGCAGTTAAATCAACAATCATATCTATTTTTGGCAAAGGGAAGTCATCTTTGGGACATGCTTTGTTCAAATCTCTAAAATCTGTACAAATTCTAATCCTTCCATCCAGCTTTGAAACAAGTACGATATTGGAGATCCATTCCACATAGTAGGTTTTGCCCCTTTGTTTATAGATAGATGATGCATTTTTAGATTAGGATCTAACCCTGGCATATCAGCATATGACCAAGCAAAGTTGATTTGATTCTCTTTCAAGAACTCTATGAATTTCAGTACTTCTTCCACTGTTAATGATGTTGCAAGTTGCAAGATTTTTGTCTACTTTGTTGTACCTATGTTGGTTGATTATGTTGGCTCAATCAAAATAGAAGATCTTTCTTGATAATGTTTTGGAAGAGTGTCAAGTTTCTCATCCTTCAGTGCCTCAAAAAGGTTTTCACCGTTAGATTCACTCTTTATTTTTCTCTTGTTGTGATCTACCATTGCCATTTTTTAGTTTTCACTGATAGATCCATCTTTTATTTCATTTATTTTGCAGCTAAGAGACTTGACACCCTCCCTATCAAAATCTTGAGTATGAGATTCTTTGATGGAACAATTGTTTTCTTGATTAGATGAACAAAGGAAATTTACAATATCCTCATCATCATGAAATGCAGGGATATGGATAGGTGCATCGTTGTCCCAATCAATAAGTTCTGGATAGACTAAAGGTATAGGATCATTAGGTTGGGTAAGGTCTTGAGTGGTCAAATTCATGATATGGTTGTCATTTTCATGATGGACAAGGTCTATGATGGTATTCTCTTGTCGATTATCAATCTCGTTAAAATTTGAATCGTCCTCACTTGAGTCATGATCACTTTGTAAAACATAATCAAGTGGAGGCCTTGAGCCCTCCCCTTGTAAGAACGTGGGTGCAAATTTGTGTATGACATCCACCCTTTTCTCTGTTAAGAATGTATCATTAGAGACATCATCCCATTCATATTCATTGGAATCAGTGTCTAAATTGTTTTGCAATTGGAAAACTGATCCATAAATTTTTTGTAGAGTGACATCTTCATGGGGTTTATCTAAAATGTTTCTCCTTCATGAGTTTGTTGTACTTGTTGTGAAGTTGATTCTTCTGTATCTTTACCATATCCAAGTCCTATTTTATCTTTTGGATGTATTGAAATAGGTTGAATTGGCTCAATGATTCCTTTTTTTCTTTTTCATATAGGACCATTTCCTTCATAGCCCATTCTTTGCATGATAGTATACCCTTTACCATATTGTTCAGTAGGTAACTTGATGTGCAAGAGAGATTCATCTTCATCTTTGTATAGCCAGCTTAGGATATCCCTATCTTCAGCTTCTTCCTTGGTGGTGTTAGCTTTAATGAATTGTCCATCAAAATTTTTGATTGGCACAGAAGCTTGGGATGTAAAGGTTGTTGCAATCTTTTGATTTGATAGGGTTGGCTAACCATGTGACCTCGGAGAAGGAGGTAAGCTAGAAAGGGATAGTGAATATTCACCTACTCCTTTGTCTTTTAAATGTAGCTTGGTGTCAAGATTCTTTGTCAATTCTTGCAATTGGCCTTGTAGATTGGAAGTAGTAGTAAAAGCCTCCCTATTGTGCGGCACAAAAACGTCTTGAGTTCACTAGTACAAAAACAATAATATATGACTAAATAAACTACTAAAAATTGCATATATATGACTAATTTTGGTCACGTGACCATTAGTAGTTTATTGCCGGTCATTTATAACACAACCAAATTTATGACTAAACTATTTTAGTCATTTATCTAGTCATTGATTTAGTCATTGATTTGGTCATTAATTTGGTCATTGATTTGGTCATTTATTTAGTCATTTATTTAGTCATATATTTTAGTCATTAATTTTAGTCACGTGACTATTTTAGTGGTTTATTTGTAGTCGTTTATAACACCACCAAATTTATGACTAAACTATTTTAGTCATTTATTTAGTCATTGATTTGGTCATTGATTTAGTCATTAATTTAGTCATTTATTTAGTCATGGTAGTGATTTGTTTAGTCATATATTTAGTGATTAATTTAATCATATATTTAGTCATTAATTTGATTGTTGTTAACTGGTCATTTATTTAGTCATGGTAGTCATCATTATTTAGTCATATATTTAGTCATGTAAGTCATTACTTTAGTCATTACAAATAAAATCTAACTTAATTAATCCTCACAAATTAATGCATATAAACTTCAAGTATCATAGATATTCAAATGTTGAAGAAGCACCATGAAATGTAGACTAAAATTCTTGAACAAATATGATTGATCAAACACAAACACAAACAACATAGTATTTATGAGTGGAGAAAAAACTACTCTAAAAATTTACTTTATTAAACCTGATTGGCAAATCAAAATTTCATCGATTACATTCAATGTCTCAATGACACTGTACAACTTCCTGACACTATATAAACAAAATATTCCTATTTTCATATAATTATATTATTTTCTCCTTCCTTAATTGCAATCATTTTGAAAGGGAAGGGACCTCCTATAGGTGCTTGACCCATTTAATCCCATTGCAAATCCACAACTTTCCCGCCACTATTGGTTTCGGCTCCTCCAAACTCTTTCTCGCTGGTATTCACCTTTTACTTCTCCAATTTGGAGCTACAACCTAAAAATAAGGTTTCTAAGTCAAAAACATATTTGGAAGTAGATTTTTATTAGATATTGTAGTTGCAAGTTCCACTAATTATAATAAAGATAAATAGTTTTACCTTTCTGCATCAACTAATGCAATTCTGATAACTTTTAGAGGATCGACAATGCTAGCCTTTATCATATCAACATACTCAATTGGAAGTTGCAACACAACATTAAACTTATTAATTAGACTCAACATCTAAGAAAGAAAAAAAAAACTTCAAACATTATCAATTTAGTTTCCTCGTAGCTTTCCTCTAGCATATATGGAACCTCTTTAGATGTTCCATCCAACTCTCATCACTCCCATATAGGTAGAATTGTGTATTTCCATCAAACTATCATCTTTCCCATAGAGTTAGAGCTAAATTAATTTAGAAATATTTTCTTGTTGAGCAATCCAATTCCCCTAGCAAGCCTAACATATAGACAACCTCCCTTACATTCAAAAATTTACTCAAGGATGTCATTTTTAGTCTCAGAAATCAAAATAACCTTATTGTTCATTTGTCAAAACTACATAGTTAATAGAAAAAAATTCAATGGAAAAAGCATGAGGAAAAATAATCTACCTCTATATTATTAGGGGTGATCAAATACTGCTTAAATCTACAATCAGAAACCCTCCTATGAGATACAACCAATCCTATCAGATTAAAAAACAAGAACTAAAACCTTCTTGGGAATCACAACAACAATACCTAAAATCAATCAATGGCCGAATGTAATTTTATCCAAACATGTATTAATCAAAAGGCTCTTGTATTGCTCTATGATAATTAGAAAATGTGAAAGGATCCTGAAATAAAGGAAGAAACAGAAGAAATTATGCATTTGTTCAAATGAGTAAATATAGTGTAATGTGTTAATTATTTTTTCTTTACATCATTTAGGAACTAAAGCATAAAAAATTACATAGAGAGGATTTGAAGCAGCAAACCTCAAACTATAACAGAATCCAATCGAAAGTTGTTGCCATGTTTGAAAGGACTATTTCTTTTGCATTGGGATTCCCACTCTCAAAAACCTGACAAAGGCAATCTAGATACATGACCATCAGAAAGATACAAAATTATTACATTAAAGAGAGGAAACAACAAACTCTGTTAAAATTCCATTCCTACCTCAAAATCTACTACTTTGCAAGAAACAAAAGCATTTCAGGCAATTCCAAAGCAATAATTTCATATTTTTTTATTAAACATCAATATAAAAGAACTTTGTTTTGTTGATCTTATGTCAAGGTGCTATGGGTGGATCAAGATGAAGGGAAGAGATTTTTAATGAGCTCTTAAGCACTCCTTATTCTCAAGCATTATTTGAGAGCAATTTTAATCTCATTCAGATCACTGAAAGATGAAAATGGAAAATCTTTTTAATGTCAATGTAATTGAGGTTGAACTTTACTTAACTACTTTGTTTTATGGGTTAGTTTGATTGATATAGCAGAAATGAGGTTAAAGTTTTCAATAGAGACAACACCTGCCTAGAGGCCTCATGGAGTGCTTGGTATTTGGAGTCCTATAATTGACACTATTGGGAATATAGTCAAAATTCAGGTTAGTGCAACATCTCAATTCAACTTCCACATATGAATAATTCTGATCGAATTTATGGATCAATAGTTGTGATCTTAGATTGATTGTTTCAAGTCTTCATGTTAAATGGAAAGAAAACAAGTCAGCATTTGAAGTTATGTTCCTGATCATTGCTACTCTTTTCTTTGTCAGATCCATCTTAGGAAAGTTGTTCACATACACGTGTGCATGAGAAAAAGTGTTGTCTTACCATCAATTACCCACTGGATTTGAAGAGATTTGATACATAATCCCCTGCATTTTATTTTTGGAGTAGATTTACTTGGTATGACAAGCTCAACATTGGCATCTCTGAGTAAAGGACTTGCTAAACTTTCCACAGATGGAAAATTCCTTTAGTTGCGTATAAAACAGGTGAACATAAAAATTATATTTAAATTGAGGAGAAATCCACACATTTGAGAAATATGAACATATTCATTGTCCTTATATGACATTTTTATGGATTTTTTGTAGGATTCTTCAAGGATAATTACAGGAGTTGGTGATGGCATTTTACAAGGCACTGAGGCTTTAGCACAGGGTGTGGCATTTGGTTTCTCTGGAGTGTTAACTAAACCTTTGGAAAGTGCAAGAGAACATGGTGTTATTGGTTTTGTGCATGGTCTTGGGAGAACATTCTTGGGTATTATTGTTCAGCCTGTGAGTGGAGTCTTGGACTTTGTTTCCTTGACTGTGCATGGTATTGGTGGAAGTTGTACATGTTTTCAGGTATTTGGAAACAAATCTGTTTCAAATAGGATCAGGATCTCACGTGCCATCTAGAGTAGTGGAATTCTTGAAGAATATAATGAAATGGAAACATCTGGGCAGGTCATTTCCCTTTTCACTTTTTACTTGGGAATTTTTACTTTCCTACAAATTATTGTATTTATATTTTATCTATTTATGAACAAGAATATCTGCAAAATATTTGTTAAGGTTTTGTAAATTGACCATTTGCAATAATTCTGAGGATACCAATATGATATAAACATTAATGACAATAACACCATGATTACTGATTTCAGAAATTTGGTTTGGTTCTCAGTGTTGACTTATGTAAGTATAGTCCAGTCCAAGTGTGTTTGGATGCAGATGCCAAATGTAGTTTTAGTCTAATTATTTGATTCACTATGATATATAAATGTATTTACAATAAGGATATCACACACAAATATGTATGGCAATAAAACAATATCTTTTAAATACTAATAAACATAAGTGAGTGAATTTGTTGAAATCAACAATCTTATAGGAAAGCTGTTAAAAAAATCAATATTTGGATCATCTATCCTCAAAAGTTTGACAGGCCAATTCAATAATTGCATCAGTTTTGTACTTGTTATCAGGGTTGAATGAGAATCTCTTCAAGAAATTAGTGCATGTCACCTTTATGCTTTAACCTATAAATTAATGTGTTTCATGTATTTTTTTCTATAAATTGAGGTTTTGAATGGGCCGTCAGCTTGAGTTATTGGCATTAACCAAGCCCAGCTAGTGGGAACACAAAAAGGGGGCCCCATCTCCTAAAAACCAACAATCCAAGTGCACGAGTAAAGTGGCCCACAAGCCCACCAGCCCTGCAAGGGCTTGACACTAGGTGGGTGCTGAAACAACACCATCTAAATACCAACAAACCATGCCATCAATGAAAATGTGTTTCCATTCACATACTAGTGCTTTATTGATCTTTAAATTATCTAGACATATTAATGGATGAATTGCACTAGTTTCTTATGTATTGCTGAGCAATATTAAAGAGAGAACATTGATTTGTATGTTGTTGACTTTGCAGATGGTGCTTTACCTTGCAGAAGAAAGGAGACATTTTGGATGCACAAATATTTCAATGGAACCTTCAAAATTTGCATGGTTAGATTTATACAAGGAACATTTAGACTGCATCATCTTTTGAAATATTGTCATGCCAGGTTAAGGCACTTATAAAAGTGTTTGTTCCTATGTTTTCAGTGCCCATCATCAAATATAATGCTTACAATACCATGTAAAATACTATGGAATGTTCCATGGGAAGAGTTTCTATCCTTGGAATTAGCAATGGGAAGCTACCAAAAGCCTACTCATCTAATTTTTCATCTAAAAATCTTTGAAAAGTCTAAATTCTTTGTTAGAGTTATAAAATCATTGGGAGAAAATGAAGAGGAATGGATAAGTCAAGTGACAATGATCTATTCTTTCATAGAGAACCTTTGGAAGAAAAATCAACTCTCTAGTTTCCAGGTGAGGTCTATGTTCCATTTTATCTGAACCTGATATTCTATGAATCTCTTGTAATAATTAGGCATCCTTTTTTCTAAGGAAATAATAAGAGGGTGTAGTTGGGTAAAAAAAAGACCTTTCCATTCCCTTTGGTGTTGGACATGCACACTGGACGAGCTATGAACTTGCACCAAAGCATAATGGTAGGGGAATTTTTGTTAGATGTTATAGTTGGATATGCTCTGGTAGACATATATGCAAGACGTGGAATCATAGACAAAACACCTAAATTGTTTGACAAAATGCCTCAAAGAGATGTCATCTCATGGAATCACTCAAAATCTTTGAATTAATGAAGCACTTTGGAACACATCCTAACATTCTATTTTCAATGGAATCAAGGAGGTTATTTAAACTTTTACACCCTTATATGTTCAAGTGTTGCAACTGTGACAGGTTGCCAATGAATTAGGGAGGCTATTTAAATCTTTACACCCTACCATGTTCAAGTGATGCAGTTGTGATAGGTTGCCAATAGAATCAGGGAGCTTATTTAAATGTCCACACCCTTCTATGTTCAAGTGTTGCAGCTATGACGGGCTGCCAAACAAATCAGGGAGATTATTTAAACCTCCACACCCTTTTATGTTCAAGTGTTGCAGCTGTGACAGGTTGCTAATGGAATCAAGGAGGTTATTTAATTAGGGAGCTTATTTAAATGTCCACACCCTTCTATGTTCAAGTGTTGCAGCTATGACGGGTTGCCAAAAAAATCAGGGAGCTTATTTAAATGTCCACACCCTTTTATGTTCAAGTGTTGCAGCTGTGACAGGTTGCTAATGGAATCAAGGAGGTTATTTAATTAGGGAGCTTATTTAAATGTCCACACCCTTTTATGTTCAAGTGTTGTGTTGCAGCTGTGACAGGTTGCTAATGAAATCAAGGAGATTATTCAAATTGTGACAATATTTTATTTTTAAGTGTTGCAGTTGTGATAGATTGTCAACAGAATCAAGGAGGTTATTTAAACCTTTAAAATTTCCTATTATATTCAAGTGTTGCAGCTGTGAGAGGTTGAAAATGGAATTGGAGAGGTTATTTAAACCTCTGCAACTTTCTATTTTCAAGTGTTGAAGATGTGATAGGTTGCCAATGGAATCAGGAAGGTTATTTAAACCTATACAATCTTCTATGTTCAAGTGTTGCAGCTGTGACAGGTTGCCAATAGAATCAGGGGGGTTATTTAAACCTTTACACATTTCTATGTTCAAGTGATACAACTGTGACAGGTTGCCAATGGAATGAGGGAGGTTATTTAAATCTATACACCCTACCATGTTCAAGTGTTACAGTTTTGACAGGTTGCCAATGGAATCTGGAAGGTTATTTAAATGTTCACACCCTTCTATGTTCAAGGTTGAAATTGTGACAGGTTGCCAATGGAATCAAGGAGAATAACTATTTAGTATTTATTGAATCAGTAATTTGATTCGTAGTCACTCAGCCTATAAACTAACAACGTAGTATTATATACAAATGAAAGAAACACAATACTTGTTAAAATACCAACAAGGCCACAATTAAATTTTAAAAACTAATATGCACACAGAAAGGAAAAATTATTCAGTTAAAGTAATCTACAAAAATATTCATCTACATACCCTATCTGTAAGATTGTCAAACAATAAATCTGATGATGATGATGAGACACCATCCCTTTGTCTTCTTCATTAGCCATTTCAATATCAAGTAGCTGAAATCTCAAGACTGGATCTAGAACAAAGGGCAACAAAAGTTAATATCAATCCTCTCCACTAAATAAAAATTAATATCAATAACAAGTTCATAATTACAGTCTCATAAACTAATTTGGTCTAATAAAAGCTAACTAAATCAGATCATTTCACTCATTTCATTGTGCCTAGTCATCATCAAAGAGGCTTAACTAATGTGAAAGTAACACACTAGAACTATAGATTCAGTTTGACATCTCCCACTCAAGCAAGAAATAAAAAAATATTCCAAGATGACCTCATAACACACATTTACCTATACAGAACAGTAAAAACCCAGTATTATTGATCACTCATGACGAGTAAAGGAGATGGTGTACCTAACACAACCAATCCAAACAACTTTCATTCTGAATGGTGAAAAACTTTTTAGAAGATATGACTCCAAGCTTTGTGGCCATGTTTTCATCGAATCAACAACAATCAGTGTCTCCACCAACAAATGTTGAATGATGGTCATTGATTCAAAATACATTTCATGGCCCCCCCCAACTTTCTGAATAGCAGAGCCTATGGTCTAGGATCACAAGTTCACATAAATATCTCTCTCTATATATGATTAGATCAAATCTATATCTCTCTCTCAATCCATCTATACATATTGGAGTAGATAATATATATATATATGCAACTAACCAATCAAATTTTTTTATGTCTCTATGATTAGATAAAATTATGTTATGGAGTGAGCAACTTAGGAGTATCTCTTTTGTCGAATTCACTCTACTTTGGAATACACCACACCCAACACATAGCCAGCTCAGCAATGGCCTCTAATCGTCCTTAAAAAAATATTGCTTTATTCGTAACCACTGATCTACAAATCAAACCCATCAGCCAACAAGAACTAGAAGAATTTTGTTTCATACCAATAAATTAGATCAGGTATGGAAAATGCCCAAACCACTTACACCAGCCAGATTTTCTCATAGCCAAATAAACTCCCTTTTTTGATATGACCAAATATCACAGCTAAGGATTTTAGTTCATAGCATTCAGTTCAACAAAATTTTATTGTCTTATCAAAATTTATTATTATTCAAGCAGAATGTTTTCCTTAAAAGTTATTCAGCATTCAAGTTAAGTTTTTTTACATTGAAGGAATTCGACTTATATTATGATGTCAAGTGTTGTAGCAATCACTTCTAGGACATGAAAAACTTGTTTCAACTACACAGTTGAAGACAAAATTAAAGGCAGTTCAATAATGAACATATTTTGGTAAAGCAATCAACAATGAGACTAAAAATTGCAATGGGTATTTTTGTACCCATTAGATAGAGCATATCATCTAAATTGTTTGTTCTCCGGCCTTTCTTGTTTCTTTGTTCAAATTTCAATGCACAAACATGTTACAGTTGTCAAGCCAAATGCTCTAAATATGTATCCAATGGTACACAATTAAACCTACATCCCCAAAACCAAAGAGTTTCACCCTACAATGGCAATGCACATATATTTCATCCACAGTCCATCCTTGCTTTTTTGACTATTTCTTATTATTTAATAGGTTTCAAAGAAAATAAATGCAGTGGGACCTTGCACCCTGATTCCTAGCAATTAATATGACCATTATGTCAGAATTCTTCTCCAACAGAAATGAGCATAATATTTTAATTCTTAAGCTCAGGTATTGAGAAGTGGAATGTTGCAATGAAGCATTTTTCATTTCTAATATTTACATAAAAGAAATCAATCCCCATGTATCTTCAATAAGCAGAGACAATAGTACTTAGCAGTTAGAACAGAAGTAACCATAATCATTTCAACATCAAATAGTATTTCTAAGCATGATTACAAGACTCAACTTGGAACTCACAAGCTTTGCAAGACTTGGAATTCCAGCCAAATTTATAATGGAGGTGTCCCGAGCTGGATTTTAGGTGAACCCAACAAGTCCATGGACTGCAATCCTTGCAGTAACTATATAAGTCACCCAAAAACTTGAATTTTATGCTTCTTTATTTTTGGGTTTTGACAAAGGAGAACATCATCACAAAAGATATTAGTTTCTAGTCTTGGGGATTGGGGCAAGGACAAATATTGATAGGAAAATTAATTGAGGGGCAGGGGAAAGACAATTATTTAAACAATAATAAATTTTCAGTAGTGGATGAGCATATGATATCCTCCTTACCTGCAAGCAAGGACTGGAGAAATTTTCAAATGTTTTGGAGTGTATTTCAAATTTGTTAAGATAGTTTCATTCTTCCATCAAACCCTACGTACAAAAACCCAATTCCAGTAAACATTAAAGTCTCAAAATAGAAATCGTGCAAAAAAAGGAAGGGATGCCTCATGGAACCACTGTATGGAAATTTCCAACTCTAAAAAGAGAGTTGAATGCATTTACTGTGGAAAAGTTATGAATGGTGACATAAATGGGGATGACTTATCACTGACAAGATAATGGGTATTGATGCAAGTATAGACCGTAATATCCCACTTGTTGTTGCCCATCAATGAGCTCCAGTTTGGATCCCACTACAAGAAGTAGGTTAAAAAAGAAGGATAATATATTGGGGGACTTAGTGGAATCCAATGATGAGATCACTCCATACAACAAATTTTTTGCAAGCGCATTCATGTCATGTAATCCATCCTCATGGTCCTAGAAGCAGCATCCCCACTTTTTGTAGATCTGTCATGCCTCTTGCCCACTCTCCTCTCCTAAGCATGTTTTGGTTTATCATTTCATTTTTCAGCACCTTAGAAGGTTATCTTACCCAGTCAGATTTTGTGTAGCTATTTTGGTTGCCCTAAGACTTTCTAAGGCTAATATGTGGTGCCACCATACAATTTCTAAAGTTTGCTTGTTGTTGGTTAAGGTCATATTTCTCAAAGTAATATATGTGCATCTACTAAATTGCGAGGACTGTAAATATACATGATCACAGTTTAGTCTTTACATTTTGTTAGTCCACAAAGAACCATTTTCCAAAAGAAAAATAAATATCAAAAAATGAGATTTTCTATTTTTTCCTCACAATTTATTCATGTTCTACCACTAAGATCCATTTTTCAAAAGAAAGGTAAAAATTAAAAAATGGATTTTCTATTTATTCCATCTTATAAATATTTAGATGATATTTTGTAAGCAATGGGTTAAAGAATTATTACACTGGGTCCTTGTTTGCATGGCTGCACAGACATTACAGGTATAGATTAGTAGCATCATATAATACATATTTGAAAAGAAGATGCCAATCCTAGGATTCTGATTAGCTTCTTTTGTATAGAAAGTTAAATTATCAAAGAAATATACTATAGTTTTGTAAATATACATCCATTTTTTTTATTTATTCTGCATGATTCATCCCACCAAGTTTTTCCACTTCTATCTAGAGATCCCCATCCTTCAACTATTAGCCCATTTACATCTGTGAACTGTATCCAATGATATAGGACTTGTTTGTTCTAGAGACTGTGTTCTCTTGGAGCTATAATAGTTCCTACCACCTGTCCAAAATGCATTTTCAATTTTAAGTTTGAATGAGAACACTAAGTCCAAAACAATTTCTCTTTTGATAATGGAGTTTAATTGAACTTTAGTATCATTGTACTACCATCTCTAATCAGTCTAAGAAAGGCTCATGATTCGGTTGAACCTAGTTTCTAGGCCTAAATAAGAAAAGATCAAGATGATGTTAATCTCAAAAAATAACATTACTTGCACCCTAAAATTTTGAGCTTTACAAGGTCCCTTGAAGGTAATAGGGTTGAGCAAGTATTCTCCTTTGGGTATATAAACTACAGATGTATTTCCAGAAATACATGTTGCATTCCATGCTCCAAGAAATGCCCGCATTTGAGAATTCAAACAAATGAATCATAAGATATACACTAAGAAACAAATGCTAGGCCTTAAGCACATCTTGTTGTAGAGGTAGAGATAGGTAGATATTGATGTTGAGTGAGATCCTTTGCAATGCATATGCCACTATTGTATTGAAGCTTGTGATTTTTAGAACAACATTCACATTAGCAATAAATCATAAGGAAAATGGATTTATAAAGCACACAAATGCTTGCATTAGCAATTTAGTACTAGGGGAGAGGACTCGGTAGTTGAGCACCCTAACTTCACGCTTCTCAAAATTCTACATGGAAATTTCAAATCACTCCCAATTTTTTACAGCAGCTTACTTGGCAAGTCCCTTGCTTGCAACTAAGGTTTCAAGGCCACATCATCAAATATGATGCCACATCAACATGCTTTTTTGTCGAAGTTTCCAAAAAGACCCCAAAAAAAGTGAGACTGATACTTCTGCACTATATCATGTTTTATTGGTGCACTGATGTGGCATCACATGATTTGTTACTTTTTATATCTAAGAATATATTTCATTCAATTATGGGTAGTCATCATCAACACTAACAAATTTAAAGTCACAACTATTGCTCCAATATTGTTAAAATCATTAGACATCAAACAACAAATGTTATAACAACTATTGGAACATGCTCATATACTGGGTCCTCTCCCCTAAAAAGGAAAAATATGCTAACACGTGAACAGGGGAACTTGCAACATGCATCTAGAAGCCTGCTTTTTGTTTAGCAAATATTTCATTACATGCAGTGCCTTATAAAAAAGAAAACTATTAGCAATCTGGTATCCTACATATTTCACTAGGCCAATGCAATGTAAGCATATATATCTACTTATTACCTGGAGCAAAAGCTTAGACACATAATATCATGAACTTTGATCAGTTGGAATGCAACTTTTTCTGATTCTAGAGATAGTAAAACACACTGGATTACTTACTATTCCCCCATTTTCTTTGGAAGAATTTACCATCACCTCCTTTATTCTTGGATCCTTATGTTGGGAATTTACAACCATTTATTTTATTCATCAGATCCATTTTACACTAATGCCCCTAATTTTTACTAGCAGACTAAAGCAAAAATAGTAATAAAAAAATACATTTTTTTTCATTAGACATTTATATTAACAATAAAAAGTTATTTACTAGCAATTGCACCTTGGTGTGCAATGGGTATGCCAAAGAGGTATGGAAGGTTAATTATTCTCATTCTCAACACAAAATCTATCCTTATAATAGTAAATGAAAGCAACTGAAATGGTCTATCTGGGTTTGTTGTTTCCTGTTGGGTGAAACCTGAAATATCAGGGAAATTCCATTAATCTGCAAGGAGACCCCAAACAATATGTAATAATTGACGGCAGGTACTTACCACAAATATGTGATAAGTAACATTTATTGAAACAAAAACATTTAAATGCAACAACAAATTTGAGCAAACAAATATCATCTTACCCAAAATATCATAAACTTGATCAACAGCTGAGATGCCTAATAACTGTCCTAGAAAAATATGGGATCAGATACGATTAGAATCATTGAGTTCATCTCCATGTGTCATGACAACTATAGGTTTATCATATGTAGTGTAATATCCACTCAAGTTAAGAAAGCAATCAACAACAAAAAAAGTCGATGCAAGGTCATTAGCTGATGGAAATAACATCATATCATTATCTATAGACAAAAAATTTGAAGGAACCATGCAGTCTGTATATGTAAGACAATTTATCATTTTGTTTGATATGTAAGACAATTTATCATTGTGTGTGAATATTTTGAAATCAACTGTATAGTGTTCAGGCCAAATATAAAAACTACATGGAAGATTCCAAAAGATAGATAATATCCTTTCTTTTCTTGGCCTTTACAGACCAGAATTAGATTTGTGTTCAAAGAAGTAAAATTTGAAACAATGTCACAATCTATCCTTGGTCTAACAACATTAGCCATTTGTAGAACTTGGTAGTGTTGATGTTGAATATATTTCCAAATGGGATGGTCAGATGAGGTGAAAGGGACTTAGTCCAAACAACTAGTAAACTTAAGATCCAACAACTGGGGTAAAATTGAATGTTCACATCTTATTCACAAGCAAATAGGAACATACTATTTGTTGAATTTCAAATAGATAAATTATCAAGAAAGATTGATTTTGGCTTAAAGAAAGCCATAAAAGTCATGTATTGATTTAAAATCACTAAAGATTACAGAAACAGAGGCAGTGTGTTTATATCTTACAAACTACATGTGAAGGAAGGGCCTCGAGTGCAGAACTCCCATTTTCCTCATATAGACTCAAACATAGCTTCAGTTGGGTGTAAAACAAACACAACACCGCTAGAGACATTGAAAGAGTGAATTGTGGACTCTCCATTGCCCTTGGCTGTGAATACTTTCGTGGGTCATCTGAAATGAATTTAGAATAGATAAAGTATCAAGAAAGATTGATTTTGGCTTAAAGAAAACCATAAATGCCATGTATTGATCTCTGCAACTTTCTACACTATAGCCACTATGATGAAAACACTCCTAAGAACAAGCAACCAAAAATTGTGAAGATTTCCCACCAACAAGCTGCATGCAAAAGTTCAAAATAGGTGAAAATCAATAAATAATGAGAAAGAAAGAAATGTGTCTACCCAAATGACATTCAGATGTGGTAATTAACACAGAGGAATCCTTTCCCTAGTGGGGAGAGGGGCCAACCAGTACACACAACATAAAGGAGAGACTTTTGTAGTCACAACTGGAAAAACTTCTGGATCTGCTTCTGTATTCCTCTCCATGCTCTGTGTTGTATAGAAAAAATTGAATTGATGCCTTTGTCAAAGGATACCTTATCTTTTTGTATATTCACAATAATGAATAAACTTGGGCAAAGCATAATGCCCGATAAAATCAAGTTTTTCTTCAAGGGCTTTCATTAATAATTTGAATTTCTAAACCCACCTCCATTTTTATATGGAAGGTGATCTATTACCCCAAAATAGCTTCCTCAAAATTAGTAAAGCAGGTTTGAGATAATCAATGGAAAAACTCTAGTTGTTTTTTTTTATTGTGCCACATATTGAAGCAAGGGCCTTTCTAGGATGTAAGGCTCCTTGCATAAATCTTCAATGCAAAATCAGGAGCATGTATAAGGGCTTGTGGCATTACTTCCAGTTTTCACCCCACTCTCTCCACCAACAACTCTTACTCACTCCAGTGCTTCAATTTTATTATCTAATCTCACATGCTAGTGTTCAGATTTTTGCTTTTAACAGTTTTCTTGATAAGGTTCAGTGACTACTCAAATACAATGCAAAAATTTGATGGGAAAATGAGCCCAACTAGCTGCAATCACCCCACACACTCCTAGTTAGTGAGATAAGGTTGGTGTTCCTACATATTCAATTTCTAGTAAAATTACTTCCTGACCTTGGTGTCCTGGATTGCTCTTCACCTTTCACTATTGCTATAATAAATTGACTCCAAATGAAAATATTAAGCATTTTATGGTCCAAGGGCCTCATTGTTATTCTTCAATTATTTAGTTCTGTTTCTTTGGTTGAATTAGATGTTGATTAGCATCTGAAATCTTCAGCAACAAAAAGTTGAAAACAAATTAAACAATTTTAGTCTTGCAACAATAGCCAATACATCAAACAATCAAGTTGTATACCTCATGAATCACTTGCCAACTTTTACTAAAACTGAAAATTATTCCTTTCTTGATTATTAGGATTTGACAGATGTTGTTGGCTCTTAATGCTTTCCTTGATGTTTCATGCTCAAATAATAATATGAATGCTATTGCATTTATTACTTCTCCAGGCACCGACAAACATGTAAGATCCACAGGACAATTTGATCCATGCGAATACTCAAGCCAAATTTAGTAAAGATTTTTTTATGTTCAAGTTGCTGGCGATTCCAAAGTTTCTTCCATTCAGCAGTAGCTAGCTAATTTGAGTGTCCAAGAAAAGGCTCCTATTGTAGCCTTCAATCTGAAAAAGAGAGATATTGACATATTGTTCTTGCACAGTCTAGTGTAGATGGTTCCTATAACAGGGCAATGGTGAGTTTTTTTTACTCACATGACACATGGCATAGATGGATTATCAATGCCATTGGATTTACTCCCAAGTTTGGTAATGCAGTCAAAACCCAATAAAACAGATATGTTAGAGAAAATCTCAGGCTTCCTATGGCTCTTTGTTTGAGAGACATATTTTCAAACCCTTTTTAAAAAAAAAAAAAGCAAGCTACTGACTTAATTAAAGAGAAAAGTTAACTATGCCACAAACATCACGAGGAAAATTAAAATGGCAGATTTTGATAACATAACCCCTATAAATTTATATCATATTGAATCTGCCAGTTCCTAGAAATTCCTAGAGAAACGGCTTTAGAAACTTTGTCTTTCTGGTGGAAATATTTTTTTGTTTACTTCAGAGCATCAAAGTTACATCCACTGAGGATAATTTTCTCTGAAGATTCCAATACCCAGAATCCAGTTTACAACACATATAATGTAAAACCAAAACACAAAACAAAAATTATGAATGAGAAAGACTACGAGGCCTTACCTCAAGGGTAAAACCATAGAATAAATACAAAGGAAATGCTTTATATTATTAATTAATTAACATTACACCAGAACACAGTATATACCTGGATTTCCCAATTAACACTATTGTTTGACCTAGCAATTATAAACTTACATCACCGATCAAGCCATAACACAGTATATACCTGGATTTCCCAATTAACACTATCGTTTGACCTAGCAATTATAAACTGAAAGTCGGTTGTGAAATTGGTGATGACGTGAGAGAAATGGTATCCCATCCCCAAAAATTAGGGTTGCAATTTAGAGCAAAAACAACTCATAGCTCATGAAGGGGAGCAACGAATCTGGAAAGGCATGAATCTTACCTGTTCAAACAAGAACTAGTGCTAGTATAGAGCTTTTGAACCTTGAAGGCTTTCAATGATAGAGATCGATGGTGCCTTCATTTGTAAACAATCCAAGGCATTTATGGAAGTTGGGGGTGGTGGGCACGAATGTAGCCAGAAGAGTTTTTTTTTGTTGAGATTAGACAACAACCTTAAGGTGTCATATATCCGATGCAAAATTTTCTAACCTGCATTGTGCCTAGTGCAAGAAAATGAGAGGCATGCAACATTTGTGCCCTACGATTGACAACTACTAAATTCTTTAGGTCGGCAAAGGAAATACCAGTCAATGGCAGGTTTGCAGAGAACCAAACACTTCTCGACGACAAGTGTTTCTGTTTCAGGTGTGAGACAAGTTTTTAGTCGAACTATGCAGTGGGGATCCTAGAGGTGATCCCAAGGTAGAGCCTATCAGCTAACAATTATTATTTTTAATAGTATATAGGTTATAATATACTAGCAATCACACCTTGAGGTGCAATAGGTACGCCGAAGACATTAAAGTTATATATTTTGTTAATTCTATTTATTAATAGATGGGAAGATTTATGTAGAGCTGTAAACTACTAATTTCTAAAAATAAACTGCTTAAAGAACTATAGAAGTGTTGTTAAGAATGGCCATTACATGAATGAATGAGCCAACAAACATTACATACACCATATTTTTTGGACACAAATAAAGTTGTAATATTCTTAGCCTCTATTCTAAATAGACAAAAAACATATCTACAAACCTCAAATACATCAAAGGAAAAATTAAACAAAACATGTTTAAGCTGTAATATTCTTAGCTGTAATATGATATGTCAAATAATATAAACTAATGCAAGTACCTATTTTCTTCCATATTCAAATGAATAGAATGAAAAGATCAAATTATTCCTTTCCTTTTCTTAGGCTGTAATAGTGCTCATCCTCACAAAACAAGACTCTAATGGTAATACTATAGTTGATCTCAAGAAATAATTATGGCTTGAATATATTACATCGCCATCCTTGGCTGGAGTTCCTGAAAGGAACATAACTTTTGGAATTTCCAACGTGTCTTCGAAAAAGAATCTTGGAATTTGCAAATTTTCCAATTTTCTTTGGCACATTAGGAGATGCAGGCCTTCTTGTTGAAGTATATAAATATTCTAACCCTTCAAAAGTATTGTAATTAATACAACAGATGGACATAAAGCACACACCTTGCATGACTAACAATTATTTCTAACCCTTAAAAATAAATCTAATCAACTCTAGCAATAGAAGTCTTAGAAAGAGAACTCTTTAAAATTATTGACCTTGCATGAATTTCTGAGCTGGCATGGGACATCAATGAATTTGGTCCATGTTTAGGGATGTAGAAAAATGAAAGTGCATCTATCTAGCAGTGACCACCTGTTTGAAGAAGCACAAGTAAATCAGTTGTAATGCCAATTTTATTAATTGATATATGATTTAAATATGAGAGCTATGTAAATGTTAAATTTAGGAACATGATCCCTTACTGCATCTCTGAATTTGCTTGATACAGAGGAGAGAGGCTTTAGTCCATCATGATAGAAATATCCGATTTGCAACAAATAGAATATTCTTACCTCTTATTTTCAAAATATCAAATCTGTACCTTTGTCATGTAACTGGAATATCTTTTTCCTTATTTATTTCACCCCTCTTGCAATCCAGTGAATACAAATTTCATATGGGAATATAAACACGTGGGAAATAAATAATTCCCACACCATTTACAAGCAGTCATTTCATGTTTATATATGTGTATTTTCCAAGCTGTTCACATTCACTTATTTGATGCCTTATGTTTTACCTCCAAGCAAAAGCATTTCACCCCCTTCTGTAATCTTTGTAAAAATATATTCGCTTTTTGGATGAAAATATTTAATTTTGATAAAAATAAATTCACCACTGTATTTTATTTGTAATTTTACCTTATCTCACATTCTCTATAAGAAACACTTTATCCATGGGGAAATATTTCCCTAGAGAGAAAACATTTCACATGTGCAATAAAATGTAATTTTGTCATTTTATAAAACACTTTCACCATTATCCTTTTGCAAGTTCACTGGCCATTTCCAGCCTGTATAAATGCCACCACCAACTTGCATACATGTCTAACAGAGCACTTTTTAACTACAACATCTGACAAAAATTTCCATATATTTTGATGGACACCCCTCCATTATCATCTGACAGAATATTACCACATTATGGTAATGCAATTTTATGGTTGTCAACTTTATTCTATCCAGGCCCCCTTTTAGTTCTGCTTTCTCCTTAATTTTTTCATTATTTGAACTTCACATACTTGCTCAATTGTTAGGAATTCATTAATTTGAAATTTTTTAGGGCTTCCTTGCAAAATCAATTTATTCATATCTCTCTAATCATCTCATTTCCATTGCTTGAGATACAATCTCTCTGTGGCATTCAATCCACACACTCTTCTCAATGCTTCCATTTTGACCAGGGCATTTCAAAATATATCATCTGACAAAATTTCTTGTTCATTATGTTTTTGACGGACATCCATATCCTATTTGAATTCACATTGCATACAGCAGAGAGGATCCCGGTAAAGATTGTTAAACTGGATTTAACACCTGCAAATTATATTGTGTTTTACCTTTTGAGAAGTCATTTTGTGTAGATCCTGCGAGCCTCAAATAGCTCACTTTCTTTGTCCATACTTCCACGTTTTGTTTAAGTACATTTGATGTGCTTAAATATGTAATGAAGATTAATAAAGCATAATAACAACACCCAAATTATTTTTCATTGTTCCTTGTATAGATTCCCATACCTAGATAAAAATAGTAGTGATATCAATAATTGGTTACTATGTTAATTTTCCTTGTACATATTCCCATGCCTTATACGAACAAGATATAAATGTTTGAAGGTAGGATAGTATTTTGTTCCTTAATGGGAAAAAAGTAAACAATTTTAATACTCTTTAAATAATCCCTTGGGCATACATGCAGTTCATGATGGGTTCTTATAAGTATAATTTAACTGAAAAGTGGGCACAAGAGTTTCTGAAGATGACCCACTCTTAACACAAAATACACAACTTACCAACTTCTCAACTACAATCTTGAGAATATCTTAATTTTTTTATAAGTTGTTGACCCAAATTTTTTTCATTTTTCATATGCTCATCTCTGAGAACATATCTAACTGCCCATATTTATTATTGTAAACTATGATTAATCAAGACAGATCAAGTTATGTCTCTAGATGTAAGAGATTCTGACATCATTAGTAAACAAGATCAACTTATATATATGTCATTGAAATGGCTACATTGATCCAAGATGTAAATACTTTAGATGCATGATGCTTGTATGTTTTTAGTAGTGGGAAAAATAAGACCATACATTTGGCAACAAGTTTAAAAATAATTGCTAACTTTCACAACATCAATTGAAAAGCTTCCCAGTTTTCATAAAATCTTCTACATAAATTTTATATTAAAAATTGACCAAAGAATAAAGATAAAAATTGTTGAATGGAATTTAAAAATATTTTCCAATTTTCTTCAGATTCTATACAGTTTATACAAATTTGAGTAGATCTTAAATGGATAGAAATTGGGGCAAACCTTTATTTCAATTGATAAATACATTTTGGAAGTTTTTCTTATAAAAAATAGACAACTAGAGAATATTAGCCAGTAAAACTTCCCCAATTAGCAGTTAAAATGAGAAAAAGTTGAACATACCCATCACACAACATTCTACAGTACATGGCTCTTCTTGAAAGACTCAATCATCTTCACTTGCTCTGTTACAAAATTTATAGTCACTTAATTCTATGGCCTTGTATAAATGATATTTGTAGTATAACAGAAAATAATTTTGCAAGCTTTAAATTTTAATGATCCAAATTAGGCATCAGATAAATTTTGGACAATAACAGATTGGATGTGATAAAGAATTTATAGTGACCTGATCATGTAACCTCATTTAAATGCTACTTCTATTATAAGAGCATGACCCAGGTTCAAAGATCAACACACTGCAATTAGATTTTGATCTTGAGAAGTTGAGGCAAAGGTTTCAAATGCATGCCCCATTTTTCTTATACTCGTCCAAGATACCGCCCTGCCTTCTAGAGACACTCGCTGGAATTCCACTCTAGTTTGCAGCTCTAGTTAAAACACACCAGTCTCACAAGAAATCTAAACAACCCCAGGAATACTCCAAATTGTGGGAAGAAACACTCCACCCTGCAAACTATAAAAGGCCCAATTGCCTCACCTCTGCATATGTGGCAAAAGGGTTACATTTATACCAATTACAGATACAGAATATTGAATCAATAACTGTCACACAAAATTTGCTTGCTAGGCAGGATAGATTGTAAAATTTAAGGCTAAAGGTCATTGATGGAAAGCTCCCTCTAAATACTGCATGCAACTAATTTAAGAAAAAATCACATTAAAAGTGTTGCAATGCTGATGTTTTTCAGAAGGACTACCATAATAAATACTGCTCACTGTCAATTTGCCTAAAAATTAAAAAAAAATGTCGCATTGTTGGCCGGTAGCTGCAAGGAATGTATTGAATAAGGGGTTGTCAGGTTATGCCGTTGATGTTTCATTTGCAGATGTGTACATGCATGCTCATGTGTCTGCCATGTACCCCTCCATGGTTGTTTTCAAATCTCAGGAGGCCCTGGTAACTCCTAAAAAAAAAGGGTTGGCAGATCAGATTTATGATAATAGAAATCTTGGGCACAAGGGGGAATGCCAAGCAAGGCGTAAGCATCTGTTTTGAGTATGAGGTAGTTCCAAAATCTACTGACAGAGGGTGTCATGGGTTTGGGATCACAGATGTGGCACATAAATATATTTCCATGCATAGGGGTGCAACTGATTTCATCTTTGGGTCAAGAGGTGTTATGTGAAGAGGCAAAATTTTCCAAAGAAATTTTAATAATTAAATTTAGTAATCTTTGACCCAGCCTTGTATATTTATCCATCAATTTTCAGGTCTCATTGCTCTAAAATTGAAAAGATACAATTGAAACTTTTCCTAGTGCTCAAGGATTTTTAGTTTTCCATGTTTTTATGTCAACCGATGCAAGTCTAATCTTATCTAATGTTTTGCTGGTTAAGCTTTGGTTCCCACTTCTATTGCAATGTCCACAAATCATCAAAGTAATTTTAAACATTTGGCTATTATCTTCTAACAAAATCATCAAATCACCTCTCCTGACAGAATCACCTAAGCCCTAAAAAGAAAAACCAAAAAACTATATAAGAAATCATTGATTACATGTCGTAATGTTTAAGCCTAAATTTTAATTTTAATAAAACATACTCTAAAACCCTCATTGAAACCTTCTTTTCAGGCTGTAGCAGCACGCTAAATTGGAGAAGTGAAAGGTCAATACACTGAGGAAGTTGAAGGAGACGAAAAAACAAAACCCAAAAAGCTATTGTAGAATATAGACACACTTGAAGATTATTCGTCTGTTTATATAGTATTGTAAAAGAAAACAAGTGAATAAGGGCTCTAACCTGTAAGAATTTCACAGATAAGTGTTGCACATTTTTTTTCTAGCCTGAAACAAATAAAGCGTTGCACATTCAAAACAAAGAGAGATAACACCAGAGTAATGGAGACAAATCCCTAAATGTAGAATGCCTTAAAAAAATAGGGACATTTACATGTAAAAATGAGGGCGGTAAGAGTAAATGCTGAACGTAGATATTTACATCGCCACCCTCTAAACAAAACCATTTATTGCAATTCGTATCATTTTCAAAAAGGGATTGGGATCTGGAACGGGGTTGTGGCAAGAACTGATGAATGATTGACACTCGTTTCATCTTAGTCTTACATCGTCTCTCACAATCTCCACCGTTCAGGATAAAAATGACTTTGAAAACTTCAGCAATGGAACACCTTTGGCATAACAAGTGGCATACCTCAAGTTTCCACACAAATTAATGTCTTTCTCTCAACGATGCAGACGAGAAAAATGTGCAAAGTTTGCAGGTGAAGTTTCTGGTATTGACCTTCCACTTCTCCAATTTGGTGAGATGTAGCCTGAAAATAAGATTTCAATAGGGTTTTTAAGCCTGAATATAATTGTGTCGTGCTCTCAAGGATGCCGATATTTTGCTTCAATCTATCATGCTGTCAATGATGCCGACTCCTGATATTTTTCATTTTTCATTTTCATTTTCTGTAATAACTACTTGCAGATTATTTTTCATCCTCTGCAATAACTACTCTGTGCCATGGAAAACTCATTGAGCTGCTCAGATGCATTTGATTGTAGGCGATTGCCTATCCAGGAGTCTACACCATCTGACTAAAAAGACCTCGCAAATACTAAGTGTGGGACACGACGTAATTATATATTGTATTCTATAATAAAATAAAAAATATATAAAATTGGGGGTGATCCTTTGGTGAAATAGTGGGGCTTCTTGCCTGTAGTGCCAACAACCAAGGTTCAAACCTCACGGGGTCAATCTCTACCGTGTCAAAAATTGAGATTGGGGGAGACCCTTTGGTGAAATGGTGGGGCTTCTTGCCTGAAGTGCCAACAACCAAGGTTCAACCACACGGGATCACTCTCTACCGTGCCAACAATTGAGATTGCTTACCCCAAATTTTTTTGGGGGTGATCCTTTGGTGAAATGGTGGGGCTTCTTGCCTGTAGTGCCAACAACCAAGGTTCAAACCTCACGGGGTCAATCTCTACCATGTCAAAAATTGAGACTGGGGGAGACCCTTTGGTGAAATGGTGGGGCTTCTTGCCTGTAGTGCCAACAACCAAGGTTCAACCACATGGGATCGCTCTCTACCGTGCCAACAATTGAGATTGCTTACCCCAATTTTTTTTATTTTTTATTTTTTAAATTATGGATACAAAATTTAAAATGAAGAACTCGCAAGCAAGCGTATCGGCGGGGAAGCAGGAAGGGACAATCGCACCAGGAAGGGCAGAAGGCAAGGAGGGCGATGCAAAAGTGACTGCAATGCCACGATGGGGAGATGAACCATTTTCTGCCGGCGAGGAGGATAATTCCAATGCCCATATCCCGCAATGGGTTTTTTCAAGCAGATAGTGGGTGGACAAATGCCATCCAGATATCCCACAACAAATGAAATCACCCGGAACAAGAGGAGTGGCGGCCCGGAAAAGACATGATACCCCCGAAACGCCAAGGAACATGGATAATCACAGGCCGAGGGCGCATCCCGTTGGAAGACAGGGGTGGCGCAGAGGCAGAGAGGTTGCGCCTATACCCCCGATTAAGCCTCCTTCACGGGAGAACCAAAAAATAAGAAACAGCGGAAAGGGACAAGGAAAAAAAGGTGTATGGAAAAAGAAACTCGCGGAGGAGTTGGAACATCAGGCAAAAGAAATAACCCTGGAAGTCGATGTATCCGAGGAGGTTAAGGAGGATATGGGCATCCTTCGGGATTACGAATTCATATGCCAGTTTACTGGCATCTCCCCGGACCGAGCCAAGGTAAAACAATGGATAAAAGAACAATGGGAAATGGAGGTTTTGATTAGGTTCTTGCCAAAAGGCTTCTTTCTGGTGGTTTTCGCGGACGACAACGCAAAGCAGAGAGTCACAGAAGGGGACCTATGGAAAATGGATGGAAATCCCTTATACATGCAGCCATGGAATTCCAATTTCAATCCAATCAAATTGAGGCCCTACGACTAACCAATATGGATAAGGCTCTACAATCTCCCAGTACAGTATTGGGCTGGAGACTACCTGGAGAAAATTGGCCGGTCATTGGGCACCTTAATTGAGATCGACACGAATATCCTAGAAGGAGATCTATATAAATACGCCAGACTCAGGATCGCGGTGGTAAATGCTATACCTGGCAACATTAATCTGGTGGTCAACAGGGAAATTTGGAAGCAATAAATCGAGATCGAGCAGCCAAAACATTTCTGCTGTGAATGTGGCTCCAGAACACATGGGTCAAATCTTTGTAAGATCGGTGGCCCACACCCCGGGTGCCCTCTCCCCCTTGCATGCTGGCCCACTCCCAAGAAAGACAAGCAAAGCGGCCTCCCCACGGGGAAGGTCAGATCCCTCAGTGCGGCGAGGTGACGGGGGTTCCCCGATCTGATTCTACTTATCCAGTGAAGAACGATGAGAAAACTAAAGGGTCGCAACCGGTCAAAAAAAAGGAGGAAAAAGGGCCTATGGAAAACGCCGAGATGGATGTCGCAGCAAACGAAAACACGGATTCGGACTCAACTGCGGAGTTGGAGGATGAATTGGATATCATTGATGAAAGGTGTATATCTCAATCTGCCTTAAACATTATGGGATTTGGCAAAGCAGCCTCTACCGCCAACACCAGGGGAAGAGAATCCTTCAAACAATTGAGAGAGGAGGAAGCGGCTTCCAAGAATTACACCAGCATCACCAAGTTTCTAAATGTCAAGGGAAGTAAGGCTACAAGTACCAAGGGAGGAAAAGCCTCCCTTGGGAAACAATGAAGATCACCACGTGGAATGTCAGGGGCCTGAGGGCCCCTGACAAACGACGCCTAGTCAGGCGTCATCTGCAAACGAGTAATAGTAGCATCATATTATTACAAGAGACAAAATTGTTAGGAGATGAAAAAGCAAATTTCCTTCATTATTGCTGCTTATGGGAAGGATTCTTTATAGACTCTTACGGCTCTGCGGATGGCATTGGTCTTTTATGGAAATCCGCCAAGGTTTCGGTGGAAATTCTCTCCTCCTCTACGAATTGGCTGGTGGCAAAGGTATATGACATAACCCTCAATGGCAGCTTCACAATTATCAATGTATATGGCCCGATTAGGTCTGCTGACAAGGCTCTTCTCTGGGAAAAAGTTCTGGGCTTCATTAACCCCCTTCCCAAAAAAGATCTAATTATTGGTGGGGACTTCAATGCCATACTAGAAATGGCAGAGAAAAGTGGCGGCTGCAGAAGTATCTCCCAAGCCACCCTGGATTTTAGGGCCTTTGTCGCTGATAGCAGGCTAATGGACTACCCCACGATGAATGGCCTCTTCACTTGGACCAATAGGCAGAAAGACTTCACTGCCATCTCTGAACGATTGGACCGGTTCCTTATTCCACAAAGGTGGGAAAATCTCGACTAGAGGACTTCGGCTTGCATCTTACCCATCTCTATCTCTGACCACTTCCCAGTAGAACTCTCAATAACTGGGGGATCAGAAATAGAAAAAACAAGCTTTCAATTCCAGAATATGTGGTGGAGGGACCCCACTCTTTTAGAATCCCTGGAACTTTGGTGGAAGGAGACTAGGTTCGGTGGCTCAATCAGCTTTCGGTTGAGTAAGAAACTGAAAGTGGTAAAACAAAAACTAAAAGAGTGGAATAAGGTTCACTTCCAGAATATTTTTCAAGAAAAAGCAAGAGTGGAAACGGACCTGGAAGCTCTCAACCAAAAAGTGATTCAAAAAGGTATGACAAATGAGGACTTCGTTAGGGAAAAAAAGCTTCATGGAGAATTGGCGGAATTATTAAAACGGGAAGAGATCTACTGGAAAGACAAGTCGAGAGAGGTCTGGTTCCGGGATGGAAACTCCAATTCAAAATTTTTTCACTCCTCGGTCTTGGCAAGAAGGGCGGCCAACAAAATAGAAAGGATTCAGAACCAAAGCGGTCAAATGGTCAGTGGGGAGTTGGAGGTTGGAAAAGCGGCAAGTGAGTTCTTTGCCAATCTTTTGGGCGACCATCAAATATAGGAAGAAAACTAGGACATTCTGAGGCTAATCCGCCCAAGAATATTAGAAGATAACAAGAAGTTATGTGCACCTATCTCAAAGGATGAGGTACAAAGGGCGCTCTTCCAGCTACATCCAGACAAATCGCCAGGCCCGGATGGCTTTCCGGCCAGTTTCTTTCAAAACTGCTGGTCTTTTCTTGGTGACAAAATCTGTGAACTGGCTGAAGAATTCTGTAAAACTGGCCACTTTCTCAAGGATCTGAACAACACCGTGCTTGCCTTAATCCCCAAGAAGCCGGTCTGCTCTTCCTTCGGCGACTATAGACCCATTTCGCTTTGCAACACTCTGTACAAAATTGTGTCAAAAGTCCTGGCCAATCGCCTGAAACCTCTATTGGACAAAATCATCTCGGTCGAACAAACAGGGTTTGTTCCTAGCAGGGAAATAACCGACAGCATCCTGGTAATATCGGAAACGGTCCACATATTAAAAACAAGTAAACAGGCGGGTTTCATCATAAAATTGGATGTATGCAAGGCCTACGACAAAGTTCGCTGGCCTTACCTCATGGAAGTAATGCGGCGGCTCAGATTCAGCACACACTGGTGCTCCCTGATCAACCAATGCATATCTTCAGTTCGTTACTCGATAGCGGTCAATGGGGGGCTTCACGGTTTTTTTCAAGCCACAAACGAATTAAGGCAAGGAGACCCGATCTCCCCGTTCCTCTTCGTGATAATGGCTGAATCCCTCAATATTGCAATAAAGGAGCAAAAACAGCGCAAAGAGTGGATTGGGATAAAGGCGGCTCCAAACACGAAGCCAATCACTCACTCCCAATTTGCAGATGACACAACGCTCTTCGGGGAATCAAGCATCAAGGAGGAAAAAAGCATAAACTCTCTACTCACGAAATACGAACATCAATCAGGCCAAAAAATGAATAAAGAGAAATCGTCTATTTTCTTCTTTAACACGAGGCCACACCTTCAAGCCGCTATAACAGCAATACTTGGCATTCACAAAGGTACACTTCCTTCTAAGTTTCTTGGAATTCAAATTATCGAAGGTCGAGGTAAAGCAAAACACTAGCAGGAAATTATGGATAGGGCCAGAAACAAGGCCATGGCCCAGAAGAACAATTGGCTCTCTCTGGCCGGCACGATCACAATGGCAAGAGCAGTACTCTCAGCCATCCCCATATATGCGATGTCTTGTTGCGAGGTCCCGAAGAAAACGGAAGCAGATCTTGAAGGCATTATAAAGAAATTCCTATGGGAAGGGTCCAAAGCGATCAAAAAAATACCATTAATTAGCTGGGACTCGGTGTGTAAGCCCAAAGTGGATGGTGGCATAGGATTGCGTAAGATTCGGCTGCAAAACATTTCTCTTGGCGCTAAACTAATCTGGAGCATGTACAGAAGTCCGCATAAAATATGGTGCCAAATTGTGCAGAATAAGTATTTGGATGGCCCCGACCCAACTAGAATTCTAACGGTCGCAAATCCTACGGGAGGATCAGATCTGTGGCGGTATATGATAAATTCTAGAACCCTCATCACTAGCCACCTTTCATGGAGATTAGGCAACGGAAAGCAAGCACTTTTTTGGTTGGATTCATGGAACGGGCATAAGAGCATGGTCGAGCTCTTTGACTTAGAACAACACATAGAAACCCTGCACAGGACGTTTGGTTTAAGGGTGGCGGATTATACAAGGCTGGAGGCCAGTACGCTAGAAGGGAACTATAACTGGATGGATTTATCCGACTTACCTCTCCCACAAGACTTGGCAGAGCAAGTGCATAAGGAGGTGTATAGCCGCCCAATAAGACTCGTTGATAGAGATGACACCATAATATGGTGCGGTGCGTCATCAGGGGAATACTCAGCAAAGCTCGGTTACTGCCTACAGACCCACCAGATCGGAGACAAGTCTTGGATGGCGCGCCTTTGTTGGAAAAAGGAAATCCTTCCTAAGGCAGGGGCCTTTTTATGGACTGCAATCCACAAACGTTGTCTAACTGCCGAGAGACTCAAACATTTAGGCGTTCTCGGTCCTACTAGGTGCGTCCTTTGCAAGCAGGCGGAAGAAAACATTGATCATTTATTGCTCACCTGCCCGGTGGCCACATTTTGCTGGGATTGGTTACAACAAAGCTTAAGTTTCTCCAGTCCTAGGCCCCGAAGCCTTAGCGAATTCTTAAATAGTTGGCCAATTGTGAGTCAGAATGGGTTCTGGTGTGGAATCTGGTCTTTGGCCCCATCCCTGGTAACTTGGCACATATGGAAGGAAAGGAACAGACACATATTTAAGGAAAAGTCGTTAGAGAGGCAGCAACTCATCCTCAAAATCTAAGAAGCCCTGGTGGAGACAGCAAATAACAGAGTAAGGCTAGGCTCAAAAGCAAAGTTTTCTAAATGGGACGAAGAGATTCAAAAGACATGGAGTGGCCTAAACATCAAAAACATCATGCCAGTTGCCAAAAACAAAATAAATAGAAAAGAAATCTTCTGGACAAAGCCCAGCCATTTGAAGTGGAAATTGAATTTCGATGGGGCTGCAAAAGGGAACCCCGGAAGGGCGGGGGCTAGTTGCATAATTAGAAACTCTGAAGGAGATTGCGTGTGGGCGGCCTCGAAAAGAATTGGGCAATGCACTAATAACAATGCAGAGATGGAGGCTCTGTGGATGGGTCTTCAACTCTGCCTGCAAAAAGGCATTGATTCGGTGGAAATAGAGGGCGATTCATTGTTGTGCATACAAGCAATCACAAGTGGCAAATCGCCAAATTGGAAAATAAAGGACTGGATAGACACAATTAAGGAATTACTTGACAAGTTGGCAGACTACCACATATCACATGCCTACAGGGAAGCGAATAAAGCTGCGGACTTGCTGGCCAACATGGGAGTTGTACAAGAAGAACTGGTGTTAACGTGCTCTTCTCCTGCACGGTGGCCAGGACTGCAAGAAGTACTCATAGAGGACAAAAGGATCCGCCAATCTGATTTGGTCCCTATCCTAAGTTCCACGCGGCCTTAAAAACAAGATACATGGTATCCTCATGGGGATCGGGTGGATATGGTGTTGAGGTGGGTAAACTTTGGCACGCTAGGCAAGATCAGAGATGGTCTAAAGGGTGCCCCCAGCTTTCTATAAAGGTATGGTATTTCCAATCTCAAATCTGAGAGAAACAATCTGGGGGTTCTTAATCGCAATGGTGATACAGTTTGGTATCCGGTGCCATTGTGTCCCTGCTTCACTGGACGCGCAATGCCGGCATCTCTTCAACGCCCGGAATCCTGAGGTCCACAAAGCGATTGTAAGAACTGTGTCTACCTTCCTAAATGCGGACCAACACTGGTGCGATGGAAAAATCTACGAGGTAATCATCGGAGCATTAGTAGATATTTCAGAATCCAAGGAGAGAGTTGTTGTCCGGCTTTGTGGATTTGTGAACCAGGGAAATATCCAAGTGGTGGCCAGCTCGACCATGGAGCTAGCTTCGGAGGGTTGGGTGAGTTTTCTGAGTCTATTTTTTGACCCGACGATGGTTCTAGATGAGGAGTTAGCTGCTGAAGAACGTGCTAAGGGCGTGAACCTCCTGGCCAATGCTTGGGAAGTATACAGGGCGGGGGTGAAAAATGTGGACATGGAGCCTTTCTCAAGGTACATGGGTGAACACAACGTCTGGCTGGGCGAAGGGAGTCTTCAACGGATCATCAGTTTGGGAGGCCTCTTGGCAACTATCTACCAATCGCTGGCCTAACGCCTTTGTTTTGGGTATCTGCCCATTCTGTCTCTGGTTCAGTTGAATCGGTCACCAAATGTATTCGGGAGCTACCCCCTTAGGTAGTACTCATCAATAAAAAAAATATATATATATAATATAAAATTATTATAATTAATAATTCATATATTTTTATATAGAATAAATTAAATTAATATATAAATATAGGTTATAATATATTATATATTGTATTCTATAATAAAAAAATATAAAATTATTATAATTATTATAATTAATAATTCATTTATTTTTATATAGAATAAATTAAATTAATGTATAAAAATCTAATAGTTTAATTGATCTTTGGAGAGATTAGGAAAAAGAAAGAGAGATAGAGGGGGGACAATTCTATATAAAGAGAGGAATATATATTAACACTTGCGCCTAAAGGAGGTTGAAGGATTGCGTCAATAGAAAACTATATGTCTGTTAATATGTTAGAGATTATGTGTTTGTGCATGGATGTGCTACAAATTCTAGTTGCATGTGGCTAGCTTAAATAATTAATAATAAATGTTAAATAATGGAATGAAATAAATTTAGATAAATTTAGATTAGGGCTCCCCAACATACTTCACGCTCTTGGGCTTAGATGTAGTGAAGCTAGGGCTCCTTAACATGCTTCCTCTATGACCCCATCATGGTGGACTATTGGAATAACACTATTGATTTTTGACTCCTTAAATGATCTATTCAAATAGATTGAAATAATTGATAATATATGTATTATATGTACCATAACTCTGATTGAATTACTAGTAGAACTATATGTTATCTAACATGATTATAGGACTAAATTATTTGTGTGACTAATTGTTTAGTCATTTTTATTTGCGAAATGTTAATTTTTTTTATAAATTATGTGAAGGCCTTCAGATTGCACCGAGAGAAAATGTCTTCCACACAATAGGTATTTTTGGTGCGCCAAGCAACCTAGGCGGCCAAATGGCCTGCTTAGATAGGGGTCCCATGAGGGGGGCTTAAGCTCTATGTATTATGATCAAATTTGAAAGAAAAAAGAATAGAGGAGTAATAGTCTTTTATTTAGTCATTTATTTAGTCATTTTTATTTGTCTGATATTATTCATTTATTTAGTCATTTTTATTTGTCTAATATTATTCATTTATTTAGTCATTTAGTTGTGATTTTACCCGATGACCAAATTAGTCACTTATAAATGACCAAATTAGTCATTTATTTGTCAAATTCTATTAGTGTTAGTCACATGACTAAAAGTTTTAGTCATGTGACTAAAATTTTTAGTCATGTAGTCATTTATTTGCCAAATTCTACTAGTGGTTGCTCGGAGATTTGAACAAGTTTGGGTGCTATTGTAGTCAGCTTGTATAGTTATTCCATGTCCATCATATGGAAACTTGAGGCATTGATGGTATGTTGACAGTACTGCCTGCATATCATGAATCCATCGATGACCCAAAATTATATTATAGGAAAGATCACAATCTAGAACCTGACAAAAGGTATTTTTCACAATAGGTCCCACTTTGATAGGTAACATTAATAGTCCTTTAGAAGCTCTTTCTTCATCATCATATGCCTTGATAGTTATTTTTCTTCGTGGATCAATGGAATTTTCTGATATTCCTAAAGCATGTATTAGCTTTAAGATACAAATGTTTAAATTGGCTCCTCCATCTATCAAGACACGTCTAATTCGGTGTTTATGGATCATGACTTCAAGATAAAGTGATGAATTATGTGGATGTGTCATGGAGGCATCATCTTTTTCAGAGAATGAAATACAAGTGGGGAAAGACAAATGTCCCACCATGGCTTGAAATTTGTTTATATTTTGATCAGTTTCTACGGTTGTGTTTACAAGAGCTTCTTCTAAAATATTCTTGTGTACGGGAGATATTTTGAGAAGTTCAAGGATGGAGATTTGAGTTGATGTTTTTCTCAGTTAATCAACTAGATTATAATGACTTGGAGGAGGAATAGCTGCCTTAGATGAACTACCTTTTAGGAAAACTTTTTCTTGTCCTCTCGTAGTCACATTAACCTATTGATATTCTTGTTTTTCCTTGATTTTGATAACATTAACCTATTGATCATCTGCATAGATGTGGCGGATTACGTTGTCTTCAACATTATTTATGCTTTACGCTTTGCTATCTGATGTTTCCCCCTTTTCATAGTTTGGTAAAGGATCTTTGAATGCTTGATGATCGTCATTGGTATGATGTCCTTCAATTTTGATGATACCATTGTCAATCAAATCTTGTACTAGATTTCGCAAAGCTTGACAGTTATTTGTTCTATGACCTTTACATCGACGATAATTGCAATAATATGAGTCATTCCATGATGGTGGTTTGACTCATGGCTCATAATCTCTTTGTGGTGGTAAGGTGATAACCTTATTATTGAGAAGCTCCTTGAGAGCAGACTCAATAGATTGACCCAAAGTGGTAAAATTCCGTCGATTTGAAAAAAATGGAGGTCTTGGTAGATTTGATGTTTGGGTATTGCCAAGATTGTTATTGAAATTACCACGATTATCCTTGTTGTTTTGATTGGTCATGCTTTCTTGATTGGAGTTTTGTCCTTGTTGATTGTTGTTTCCTTGTTGGTTGGTATTTCCTTGTTGGTTTTTTCATGGAGCACTTAATAAGTTGAAAATAGATGGTCTTGTCCATAGATTGTTTGCATCCACTATACCATCACTGACAACATTTTTATTTCTATTCCAAAACCTTGTTTTATCATTGTTGTTATGGTTAGATGAACTTGGATTATCAATTTTAATTACTCCTCTTTTGACCAAGGCCCCTTCAATGGTGATTGCGTTTTCAATCAATTTTTCAAAGTTAGGAGGACAATGAAGATTAAAATTGTAACTTAATTCTTGATCTAGGCTATTGATGAAGATATCCATCTTTTCCTTTTCAAGAATAGGATGGGAATATCATGCAAACAATCTTCTCCACCTTTGCAAAAATGTAGTGAAAGATTCCCCTACTTTTTGTTTCACTTTAGAAAGATCAAGCGTGGTTATCTGGTGTTGGAGGTTGTAGGCATATTGTGATATAAACTGATTTATTAACTCCTCAAAGGTTTTGATGGGGGGAGTGATCTTGGAAAGCCACTCCATGGATTGTCAACCCAAACTTTGTGGAAATAATCACATTAAATAGGTATCTTCATAAGCGAATTCTAGACTCATATTTTGAAAATCTCTCACATGTTCAATGGGGTCAGTTTTTCCATTGTACCCATCAAATTTAGGGATTTCGCAATGTTTTGGAAAAGGAATCATTTGAATACTCCTATCAAATGGATAAGGAGATATGTCATCCAAAACATACTTCTTTGTTGCACCCCCTTGCATTTCCTTTATTTTCCCTTGAAATTCTTTTATCAGTTGAGTAAGGGCACTAAAATCATTAGGAGTTTCAGGATTCTCTTTAATCCCTTCTATATCAAAATCGGAAGGTAATTTAGCTCCTTGATTAGCTAATGAAAGAAAATGTCTTTCTTTGTTTCGTTCCAAAATTCTTTCTATAAGAGTATGGAATTGGGGATCCTGCTATGCTTCTTGAAGCTTTTCTTCTGTTATCTCTTCAATATGAAATGGATTCTCTTCTTTCTCACTATTATCACCCATTTTGCTTGTGGTGCTTTCTCTTTCATCTTTTTCTATGTGCTTTCGAGATCTCGTGACAACAGGCATAAGCTTTGCTCCAAATTCTACTAACTTTTGATCAAATGAATGAAATAGTGCAATTTTTGATGGCTATGAAAGTCAGATAGAATGAAGATTCTATGACTTAAAAGATTTCTAGTCTTTAGTTCGTGTTTTTCCCTGATTGAAAGGGTGAAAATCCTGTTGGCGGGAAATTAAACAAAAGATCAAGAAAAGGTGATTTTTCTCTTTATGAAGTTTGATCGTATCTTCATAAAAAGATGGATTTGTTAGGAATGCCTAATGTGATTGAGTTCTCTATTGCAGAAATTGATTTGGACGAGTAGAATATTCAATTGTAGGTTGTGGAATATAACAAAATGAATACACTGACTATGGTTGTGCCTTTGAGAAAGGGCTCTTCTTTGAAAGAAAGGTCATGAGTATAATGGTTATACAACATAATCATCAGTGAAACCTCTAACACAATCATGATATCGATGGATAAAGGTTCTATGTTTAAGTAAAACCTTTTTACTTTGGCACAATAATCATCTTTTCTTCAATAGTTTCTTGTAGCTAAGTGGTTTCTTTGGCTTTTTGATTCATTTGAGAATGGATTTATTAACAAAGGTTGTGGATTTCCAATCTCTTAACATGATCGTAATCAATGTAATTGTGAGTTTTGGATGATCTTTACTGAATTAATGTTTTGAAAACACATCAAACACCTTGAAAAAAGTTGTTATTAAAGTCCTATACTAAAAATTAAGTGTATGATCAAAATATTTTTAAAAAATTGTTTTCACAGGTTTTACACATGACAGATAGTTCAAGAAGACTCACTCTTAGTACTCAGGTAGGTCACCATAATAATCAACAACCCACATCTTAGAACTGCATCAACTCACACAGCCGTGTCACCCCCAAAGGGGCGCTCATGTTTTTGTCTTTTCCAAGCTCGTACTCAGAGTGACGAAAGTGGATACCAGATCCCCTGAGCAAATGGTCCTTGGCAGTGATATGGTGAGTATCTTCAAGGGGGTAGATTATTCCCTCCCCTGTACTGTGATTATTATGATGTTTGAAAACTGACTTCGGCTGGATACTACACTAAGTTCGTAGTAAGGGTTTCCGTTTGGTGCAACAAATGATATACTCCCTCGAGAGACCTCCCAACCTTTAGAACGAAGGCTTTGGGGATGGTTATCAATGCAAACTACCATCGAATGGGATTTTCATCAACCATCCACATTTGATTAAAGTGGGTTGGAAAACTTGGCTTTAGTTGTTCCCACTTAGGTCATTCCCATAGGGTGAGTACTTTTTCCCACTATGGCAGGCCTTCTAAAAAGGTTTTAACAAAGCTTAAAATTGCATGAAATAAAATAGATGATTTTGGCATTTTGATCACCCAGTTAAGGGGAGAGCATAGGCCTATCACCATTTAATCATAGCAAGCAAGACTTCAATTTTAAGCCCAAATAAACAATTTTCTATGCTAGGTGAAGATATTGCTTCACAAAGACATGGAGTTATTTTTAGTCCAAAATAGAAAATGAAGTGACTATCCTAGGATTGCTTCATTTTTTAATTAAGTGACTATCCTAGGATTGATTCATTTTTTTAAGTGACTATCCTAGGATTGGTTCATTTTATAAAGCTTTTACTAGCCTTGGTCGCGTCGAATCCAGTCAAATCCTACTTAAGTCATAGATTATAGTTTGCAGAATTACAAATTATATGCTCTATGAAATCAGTAAAGAGTGTTATAGGATCAGTAATGGGCGCTGTATGATAAGTAATGGGTGCTGCAAGATCAGTAATGGGCGCTGCATGATCTATAATGGGTGTTGCAGGATCAGTAATGGGCGCTACAGGATCAGTAATGGGAGTTGTAATAGACTTAAAGAGTGCTAAACTAGGTGTGAACTGCGCTGAAGCGTGTTTAATGTGCTAATACGCTCTTCCAGCCATAACCTGTTAGAAAAATCTACAAAAAGATGTTAAAATTGGGGCAAGGGCCCCACGGTGGGCACTGAAAATGTGTGTGGAAAATGTTACTATCAAAATAAGATAATAAAAAAACACCAATGCAACATTCAACTAAAGAAAGCTAAATAGAATGAAATCAAAGAAATCAAACAAAGCTTCTTCAGAATCGTTCCATTGTCCTCTATCTCCAGTCATTTTCTTGAAGCTGCTGCTCTCAGATTGTGTAAGCAAAGCTTCTCAGAATGGAAACCTGCAGAATGAGTATGCAAAGGGAGAGTACTTCTCTATCCTATATGTAGGTGGAGTGAAATATTGGTATATGGATAGGCACAGGGGCTGTATATTATGCACAAGGGCTGTGGATTATGGATGCTATTGAAACTATGATATGAGGATGATAGGCCATGATATGGATTGCTAATATACTAAGCTATGCTATGCTATGATGCTATGGATGCTAAAAGGTTGTGCTAATGCAAATTGGCTATAGTTTTCCTGTATGAAAGCTTCTCTATTTTCAAAGACCCAACAGTCCCTTTTATAGATTTTTATAGGCAAGAGCCTAGTTGGCAAAGATCAATGGCTGTGAGATTGTCTGGTAAATTTGAATGGTGAGATATGGAGAGGTTGAGAGGAAGATGGAATATGTTGGGAGGTTGGAGAGAAGAATGAAGGTTTTTCTTCAACCCACAGGAATAACTTTGCTCAGAAACAGACAAATTAATTTTCTGTTTTGAAGTTTGTTTCACAGTTGTTGTAGATAATCCAAATTAAATAAATATATTTATTTAATTTTGTGTGAGTTTGAGGATTTAAAATATTTTTGAAATATTTGATGTGAATGGACATTAGAAGATTTAATTAAATATTTAGAATATTTAATTGTGAATAGACTTTAGAAGAATTAATTAAATATTTGGAATATTTAATTGTGAATGGAATTTAGAGGTTTTTAGAAGAGAAGAATATTTAATCTTTATTTGAATAAAATATTCAAGCCAAGATTATATGATAATTAATATAAATAAATCATAATGTTTATTTAATCAGTTAAGAAATGGATAAGAAAAGTGATTAAATAAACTTATTTATTTAATTGAAATGAAAGAATGAACAATATAAATAAGTTATTTAGATTTATTTATACGCAGATTGAATTCAAAGATTTAATTAAATATTAAAAATATTTAATTAATTACCAGACTATTGTGATGTGACCATTTTTAGGTGTATACAATGATCAGTTGGAGTATCTCTAAGAGAGGCATCTAAAACAACATTTGGAGTTAATAAGCACTCCTTAAGATGCGGAAAGGATTTATATATTATTTATGTTATTGCTTAGACCACAAGTTCATTTTATTGATCATTTGAGGGTTGACAGGGAAACGATAGAAAGGCCACAACCAAAAGGAGATTAGTAACCAAAGCACCACAAGAATAGATCACAAGTCATGGAGAGAGAGAGAGAGGTTAGGTACAATCTAGAGTAATCATAAGAAGGAAATAGTGGAACCGTACAACTTCCAAATTAAATATTCATTATGCCAGATCCACAAAAGCGTACAATATCACTCTAACAAGCAAGAAGAAACCAAATTACACTCAGATTCAAAAGATATTGGCAAGCATATTAACCGCATGAAGAATAAATTTGTACCAAGGTATTAACAAGAAAGGATAAAGACAAAGGGGGCAAGTGATGTAAAGTATATTAACTCAAGTCATGATTACTATGAAAGAGTCAAGACAACATTTCAAGAATCATAGTTTTCAATGCTTAGTTCAAATGGACCACAATAAGTGTATAAACGTCATGCAAGAGTTGTGTTCTCAGTTAAAGGCTGAAGGAGGAGCAAGTAGACTATGGAATAAATATTGTGTTGGCATTTACTTCTCACAATGACTTAGCTAAGACTTTTCTCTCCTTTGAGTAGGTACGGAATGAAGGAACATTGCTATCACAATCCTATCTTCAATAAATTAGAAATCTTTTATTACCATAAAACAGGGTTATTTAATGAAAACAACAGTTACCTCAGATATTTCTGTAGAACGATATTGTTTGGTCACCAATGAATCCCTTGCTTCAACTGCAACCCATGGCTAAATCTATCATGTTGAATCCAATAAACAAGTGGAATCCTTCGCATTCATATTTTCTCCCATAATTTTTCCTTCCCCATCATTCTTGTTTTGTTGTATATAAAAACCTCTTCCCCCAGCGTCCCTTTTCAGTTATCATTTTAAAGAAGATTATCCAAAAGTAAAATTGTCCTTTCCGTTATTTTTTTCCTCATTTTAAAAGATTTCCTTTCAGTTTTCCAAAAAAACAAAACTAATCTTGAAATAATAATAAAGTTTATATTTCACGCACAATATTTATCCCCCTTAAATACAAAATTCCTATTTTAGTTACCAACAAAGTATTTATGCTTAGAATATAATAAATAAGCCATTTTATGTTGCAAATTGAATATCTATTTCCAAAATAAATAGTGACAAAATATCTTCTATTTGCAGTGATATAATTATTTAATCAAAATGAAATATCACTTACTTTGCACCTAAAATATATTATTTTATTTTATTTTATTTTATTTATTTATTTATTTTTCCTTAAATAACAAGGTATTTTCATTTAAGGAAAAATAAATTAATTAATTATTCTAAATGACAAACATTATCAATCAATTGAAAAATAATTAATTCTCTAATTAAAATATAATTAATTCCTTTTTATTTCTTTGTACCTTTATTTCATCTCAAATTAATTTAATTAAACATTGTAAGATACGAACAATAAAAATAGGGGTCGTGACATCCTTCCCCCCTTTAAAAAAATCATCGTCTCGATGATCTACTTAAATAAAGATATCATATCTCTTTAATTATGTTTTACCTTAATCTCGAAAACAGCCCAACTGGCCAAGATATCATTTACTTGAAATAGCTATCTGTTCATAACAACAAAATTCTCCTGTGGCAAACATTCATACACTTGCACACCTTGTTAGCACATCATGGCTTCACCAATTCCTAGATATTTACTGATAGAAAGAAATAGTTATGTTCATTTTGTCAACATAATTAGAAACATCACAGGTAATAAGTTTATTTATTAAGGAAAAAGGTTTAAATTGATTACCATAGCAACTAGAATACCATATGTCAAAACGATCACCAAGAGTTCAATAATGATTCAACCAGTTACTAAATTTTACCACAAAAAGTAAATCTCAATTTATAATTAGAAATAGTAATGTAATCCTTTACTATGTTACAAATGCAATGAGGAGGCATGAAAGAGAAGTTCGATCATTTCAATTGAAAAATCAATTCATACAATGATCTATGCAATGATACATACCCCTTTTATGAATTACATAAAGAAAATAAAACATTTAATCAATCTTCAGCTGCCATCATAACCTAGTGGTCTTCCGCAAACCGAAGGTCAAAAGCATGGTTAAGGTGCTTTTCCCACCCAACCATGAAGCATAACACTTCCCCAGGTTTCTTCCTAACTCAAAGAACACCCAACCCTGCATGAGGTGCCTAGAAACCAATAATAATAGGGTAGGAGGGAAACTCTTGATGCATGCCTAATGCCTTATATGCACTCTTACACTAGAATGAACATATTTCTTGCATACAAGATGTGGCAGAGAAACATATATATGTATATAAATAAATTCTAGGCATTCATTATCCATGTATTTCAATGGTACAGCTCGCTTTGGCCAAAGCATATATAGAAGAAAATTTGGTTGATCTTGGAAAAGAAGATCACCTTCTCTATTAATCCACATTCAGCATCTTGTCTCGGAAGGTAAGCTTAAAATTTATCACACACCACATTTCCAAGTAAAGAGATGGAGGTACATCCATAACGTGAAATATATATCCATAACATGTATTCCATGAATTATCCATAAATTCTCAAGAAATTTCATATAACACTGTCAATGTACATACACCAATAAGGGTGTTACAAATCATCTCTTTCAATGATACAATAAACAAGAATACATAAGCTCTGGTGCCTAACTCACATAGGGTAGGAATACATAATTTACCTATAATGCCTCATTCGCACAAATATGGAACATATCTCGTACACAATGTGAATTACTCATTCAAGTTTTCATAAAATGAATATGATAAGTGTATCTCTCTCACAAGTGCATTGCTCGCACACAAGGTGAATTATGCGTAAATTATAGTAGTGCATTTATAATGATCATTACTCAATCTACTAAACACAATGAGTATGAAAAGTATATCCCACACACAAATGCAAAATGAAATAATTACTCAAGTGTTTTATCCACACAAAGAAATCAAGAAATTTCTCTAGTGCATCACTCCCACAAGAACAACAATAATATGAAATATGCATTACTCGCATTAGTATAAGTATAGTGAATATTTCACATTCAAGTATACATATAAATATAATTAAGGAAACAAATATTCTATGCTATGAATGGAGTCATCCCTACAAATGTGTCATTTATGGAGCATAAGAAATGCATCATTGCACAAGCATACATGATTCATTCACATCAATCACTTCTTACTTTGTCTGATAGACAAATGAAATTATTTATCATTTCAGTTTCTATCATGAATTACCAATGAAGATTCTCAAGACATCAGAGCCTTGCATTTCTGAAAGATCCCGCGGATTCTATCAGATCCAATTCCTATAGGAATAAAAGGTTGCTCAACAATCAACTTGTCTTTAAAACTTCCATCTTAGGTTTCCCTTTCCTCAAGAAGGATCAACTAATATTTATCCATTATCAACAAATTTATTTACCACACAAGAGTTCTTCCTTCTTCCTCTCATTGAGAAGTTCTCCTTTTCTTCTTCCCCTTGTATCTTATCACTCATTCATCCTTTAAGTCACCAGAGAGATCTCTCTTCACAATATACTTCTCTTATGAATTCACTTTCACTACCACCTCATCATTCATAGGTTCTCACCTTATCTGATCCCTATTAGTTCAAGTATATCTATTCATCTTACTTCATCATTCACCTTTTTTAATTCTCCTTTCCATCACTCTCACAAAGTATCTTATGAAAAAACACTTAAGGTGGAGAGGTCTTACACCTCTAGAGTTCTCTCAATGATCAAATTGTGCCCAAACTTCTAATCAGTTCAAACTAACCATCAAAGAATCACCAACTCATTAAAAGAATCTTCACCCAAAACTAGGGTTCTCTATTCAATTCAACGAGTTCATATACTATACAACCTAAGCATAGTAGACTCGAGGTCTGAGTGTTGAACCTGAGTGCTCTGATACCAAATGTAACGTTTCGAAAACCCACTTACCGATTATAACCCTTAATTTCCAAATAAAGTTAGTAAAATAGAATAGTTATAAAATGGTGTGGAAAAATAAATTACTTCATTACTAAATTCAAATGGAGTTACACATGTGAATGGATCAAAGTATATTTAAACAAGGTGGTGCCTTTATTAAATTTAGCCATAGAGGCTTACACAAGAATATTATATCAAATGTTGTAATGTAAATTTAAAGATCAACAACAAGATCATAAATATAACCACACAAGAACCATAATGCAAAGATTTTCATGAGTGGAAAAACCTCGTAGGGATGAAAAACCACTTGTAAAAGTGCAAAATCCCAATCAAATCTTAAAGTATTAAAAGATCATGAGCTTAGAGATATATATAATTCATGAACCTTCTCCATAAAATAAACTCATTAGAGGCACATATTTTCCATAAAAATCCCATAGATTTATCAATACTCTAATGGAGGTAAGACTTTTATGTACATAATAGCAACACCATTCAATGAGAACTTACAATAAATAATCAAGATTCTTTAATCATCATTCAAGGGATGTAGTACTGAACCTATACTTATATATTCTTTAAGCATAAGGGCCTCTTAACAAAAGATGTAAATATAGTCCTGCATCTCTTTCCTTCATGCATCTAATATTTAACATGTAGGCTTATCTCTAGGATATTAACAACTTCATTGTTCAAGCAAAGATCATTCTTCTCGGATCTAAACAAACATTTCATGCCCAACATTTTTATGCATTAATGACTAAATTTAACAATCTACATGAGCTACTAAGAATTAAAGCAGAACAATAGAGCATACGTGTGTTATAAATACATCAACGTGAATAATTTGTGAAATTTCATTAGAAAGATTAATTCATGTTATTGATACACAAGAGGATCAGCTATGGAGAACTTTCCAATCCCTAGTTTACGTTTTTAGACTTACCAAGTTAATTTCTTCATTATATCAAGGATTTACAATAATCTTCCAGTAAGGAATTTGGACATTTAATCAGGGAAAGACATAGTAAGGTATCTCTAGGATATTCCTGATACTAATGATGGATTGTAACATCTCTATTCATTAATTTGAAACAAAATTCTTAAGATAACAAAACTAAAAGCTCATACATATTTATTACTTGTTCAATCTAAAGAATCAAGGAATTCATACGAGGCCCCAAAAATTGTAAAAGAAGGATAGTTGTATTTGTAAACTTCAGATTAAATACTTTACACAAAAATACAACCAAGAGTTATATGAGGCCCCAATGAGAACATGCTACAGTAGCCTAATTCACAGCTTCAGTCGTTTAATGTTCCAAAGTATATACACAACCTATATTCATATATACATGTATTGTAAGAATATATACATACATACATACATATGTATTCCTAATTTCTATAAATTATATTTTCAACGAAATATAAACTACAATCATGACATATGCCATTACTATATATTACCAAAGAAATACATAATACACATAAATATTTATATAAATTTATATATACATAATATTCCTTCGAAAGTTAAGTAAAGCAGCGCAAAAACAAAAAAAAGTGGGGAGGATTTCATAAAAAAAAAACAAGTTGAGTGCGCAGGAGTCTGGCTTATTAGTCATCGGCCCCATATGGGGTGCCAAAAGCTATTAAGGAAGAATCACTTATATTATATAAAGAAAAGGTATTTTATGAATAACGGTCAGGAGGCTTAATCAAACCATCTCTAAAAAGAAGCATTTCAAGAAAATTATCAAAACGGTTATATTTCATACCGCTAGAAACAAAGAGCTACCTCGCTTGAAGGGCAAGCATTGCATAGTACAGAAAAAAAGAGATACTGCAACCCTCTTTTAGGGACAAATAATAAAATCAAAGGAATCAACAAAACTAATCAGTAATGCTTCAGATGCTCTGGATAAGATTCGTTTTGAGAGCCTTACCGAAAAGTCAAAACTAGACTCCCAGCCAGAGCTGCTCACTCACATTGTTCCAGACAAGGCTAGCAATTCATTGTCTATAATTGACAGCGGCATTGGCATGACTAAGTCAGATTTGGTTAACAATCTTGGGACCATTGCAAGATCTGGCACTAAGAAATTTATGGAAGCTCTTGCTGTTGTTGCTGATGTTAGCAGGATTGGGCTGTTTGGTGTTAGTTTTTACTCTGCTTATTTGGTTGCTAAGAAAGTAGTTGTGACTATGGTCAAAGACAATGATGACGAATAGTACATCTGGAAGTCTCAGGCTAGTGGATCATTTACTGTGACAAAAGATACATCTGGTGAACAACTTGGTAGGGGAACAAAGATCACTCTTTTCCTCAAGGATGATCAGTTGGAGTATATCCAAGAGAGGCGTCTAAAACAACATTAGGAGTTCATAAGCACTCCTTAAGATGTGGAAAGGATTTATATATTATTTATGCTATTCCTTAGACCACAAGTTCATTTTATTGATCATTTGAGGGTTGAGAGGGAAACGACATAAAGGCCATAACCAAAAGGAGATTAGTAACCAAAGCACCGCAAGAACAGATCACAAGTCATGGAGAGAGAGAGAGAGAGAGGTTAGGTACAATCTAGAGTAATGATAAGAAGGAAATAGTGGAACCGTACAACTTCCAAATTAAATACGCATTATGCCAGATCCACAAAAGCGTACAATATCATTCTAACAAGCAAGAAGCAGAAAATACACTCAAATTCAAAAGATATTGGCAAGCATGTTAACCGCATGAAGAATAAATTTGTACCAAGGTATTAACAGGAAAGGATAAAGACAAAGGGGGCAAGCGATGTAGAGTATATTAACTCAGGCCGTAGTTACTATGAAAGAGTCAAGACAATATTTCAAGAATCAAAGTTTTCAATGCTTAGATCAAATGGACCACAATAAGTGTATAAATGCCATGCAAGCGTTGTGTTCTCAGTTAAAGGCTGAAGGAGGAGCAAGTAGACTATGGAATAAATATTGTATTGGCATTTACTTCTCACAATGACTTAGCTAAGACTTTTCTCTCCTTCGAGTATGTATGGAACAGAGGAACATTGCTATCAGAATCCTATCTTTAATAGATTAGAAATCTTTTATTACCATAACACAGGGTTATTTAATGAAAACAATAGTTACCTCAGATATTTCTGCAAAACGACATTGTCTGGTCACCGATTAATCCCTTGCTTCAACTGCAACCCATGGCTGAATCTATCATGTTGAATCCAATAAACAAGAGGAATCCTTCGCATTCATATTTTCTCCCATAATTCTTCCTTCCCCATCATTCTTGTTTTGTTGTATATAAAAACCCCTTCCCCCAGCGTCCCTTTTCAGTTATCATTTTAAAGAAGATTATCCAAAAGTAAAATTGTCCTATCTGTTATTGTTTTCCTCATTTTAAAAGATTTCCTTTCAGTTTTCTGAAAAAACAAAACTAATCTTAAAATAATAATAAAGTTTTTATTTCATGCACAATATTTATCCTCCTTAAATACAAAATTCCTATTTTAATTACCAACAAAGTATTTATCCTTAGAATATAATAAATAATCCATTTTAAGTTGTGAATTGAATATCTATTTCCAAAATAAATAGTGACAAAATATCTTCTATTTGCGATATAATTATTTAATCAAAATGAAATATCACTTACTTTGCACCTAAAATATATTATTTTATTTTATTTATTTATTTATTTTTCCTTAAATAACAAGGTATTTTCATTTAAGAAAAAATAAATAAATAAATTATTCTAAATGACAAACATTATCAATCAATTGAAAAATAATTAATTCTCTAATGAAAATATAATTAATTCCTTTTTATTTTTCTTTGTACCTTTATTTCATCTTAAATTAATTTAATTAAACATTGTAAGATACGAACAATAAAAATAGGGGTCGTGACATCCTCTTCTGAAAATCCATAGTTACATGAGCTCTCCTTGACTTCTTGTCTATCCTTGGGCCTCAATTCAAATTTTTCAAGTGTAGAAGGAAATTGAATCACATCTTCATGTTTACTTTTTTTGGCTGCAATATAATAGAAGAAGGCTTAGTTTCTCTAAAAATAACACTTCTACTATGTATTACCTTCTTTACAAAAGGATCCCAAAGCTTGTATCCTTTCAAACCATAACTATATTTGATGAAGATACATTCCACAACCTTGTTCTTCAACTTTGTTCGCTTCTCCTTTGGCACATGTGCATATGCCTCACAACCAAAAACTCTAAGATTTCTTAATGAAATCTTGCGATCCGACCATGCCTCTATAGGCATCTTATCAAAAAGAGATGATGTAGGAGATGTATTAATCGAGTAAAAAGCAGTGGCAATAGCTTCAGCCCAAAACCTTTGTTCTAGACCAACACCACTCAACATACTCCTAGCCCTCTCCATCAGTGTCATGTTCATTCTTTCTGCAACTCCATTCTATTGTGGAGAATATGGAGTTTTCTTAAATTCTCTATGAATACCACAATCTTTACAAAATCTATCAAAATCGTTAGGGAAAAATTCACACCATTATCAGTCCTCAAACATTTTATTTTCTTTCCAGTTTGCAACTCAACCATTGCTTTAAATTCTTTAAATCAACTGAAAAACTTTAGATTTACTCTTTAGAAAATATACCCATGTCCTTGTACTATAATCATCAATAAATGAAACACAATATGTGGATTTACCAATTGAAGTAACATCTACAATACCAAACTCATCTAAATGAATAAGATCCAATACACTACAAGATTTATGAGAACTCACGTAAAACTTGATGTAGTTTTGTTTTTCATAAATGAAATTCTCACAAAAATCAAATTCAAGATTACAATCAATTAGACCTTCAACAAGGCTTTTATTTTTCAAGGTCCTTAGACCCTTTTTGTAAGGAAATCTAGGAGCGCATCTAGTGAAAACTCCATAACAGTAGTGCCTTCGGTAACTTTTATTTCGATTAGGTTACCTCAAAGACACGTACAACTATGTCCTAAAGCGGAAATAGACACAGTTATTTCCACATTAATCCTTCTAAGAGAAACATATGTAGATTCAACAGCAATCAACAACATAGATGAAAGACACTACAGAAAATAGAACACAAAGATTTTATGTGGGGAAAACCCTTTCAGGTAAAAAACCCCATTCTCCAAAGTTGAACCATTGTATTATTCAGCAACAGAAGGTTACAATACAGTTTCAGGCTCTTAGCCTTTCAAAGATTACATCTTGTTCATTCTGGATACAATTGGTAATATATTATCCCTGAGAGATCAAACATGGCATTCATGATCAGGAGGGATTCCAACAGCATAACTCTGCCTCTCTCACTCTCTGCCTTGGCCTCATGGCTTCAGCCTTTCAGCCAACCACTCAGCCTTTCTCTATTGATCTCTCTCTAGCTCTCAGCTCTTCAGCATTAGCCTCATAATGTCCAATGCATACCTTTATACATTCATTCTCTACAGGCTCTATAGAATCATTCTTTTCCAACTATCGGATCAGAACTCACAAGTCATCCAGCCCAGTATCATTAGATGTTTCCACTTCCTCATGCTTTAGTTTTCCAACTTCCACACAGAAACGGTTCAGCAAACGGTTCACTTCTACTTTCTCGGATTGGTCCACATCACACCACGTTAGACAATCTTCGCTCGGTCAACAACAATCAACTTGTGTTGCATGTCGGTGAGACACAAGAAGTGTCTCCCTAATGCCACAAGACCTGTTTACACATTGTAGCCAAGAGTTGTCTCTATCGGCAAGAGGTTCCACCAAGCTTACAAATCCTATCGACATCCATCTATTGGCGAGAGTCTCCTTATTGGTATGATCAGTGAGACCTCTCACCAACCTCTAGTTGAACTTGTTTGCCAGCGCTATCACTAAGACATCCAACTGTCACCAAGAGGTTATACCAAAGACTTCAAGACACATCGACCTCAGCATTCTCATCGGTGAGGCAATCACCATTCGATGAGACATTACACTGAGCTCATAAGTCATATCGAGTGCCAAAGAATAGTTGACAAGACTTTTGATCTTTGCCAAGACCTCACGCTGAAGTCTCCAAGTTACCTCGAGCCCACCTTTTTCCAGGAGTCATGTCAAACACATCCCACACTATCAGTGAGACAAATGCTCATTGTGAAGACTTCATAGTGAAGCCTTACGTTACACCAATGACACCTAACACTGTCAGCAAGACATTCCCCAGTCGCCAAGACTTCATGCCGATAGGAACAAGTCATAGTCATGTCGATATCGGCAAGACTTCCTATCGTCGCCGAGACTTCTTCCCAAGAGTTCAAGTCACCCAAACCTGCTTATCGGTGAGACTTCTCCCGGTCGCCATGACTTCCTGATGAATCCTTTTGTTATCCTAAAGACTCCAAGTCACCATGAGTCTCCCCGAAGCCTGATAACAAACCCTTTTGTTACATAGACATTCCACTTGGTAGAAGTTACAACGAAGGCCATAAGTCACAGCGATAGGCTCCTTCAGAAAGACTAAAGCATTGTCTTGGTGACATGAGCAAAACACAAGGTAAACTGCCAGTTGGCTAGACAACACAAATGTCACAGCGACTATGCTTTCTTAGAGGTTTCAGCCTGTGAGATTGAGGCATATTTTCCAACAATCTCCCACTTGAAAAAGATCACATAGGCACCTCCAACACAACCAAGAACTAAGATCACACTAGATCCATCAGTTCAAACCCTGCAACACTCAAGACACTCGATCAACCTGATTCCACAAATAACAGTCCATTAGACAATCTGTAACAAAGACCAGGCATCCAATTGTAACTCACTATCCAAAAAAGCAACTGAAATGCAATAGACCATAGCCTCCCAGGAAACCACATAGACCTCAAACATGCTCTCATGCTCCATCAAGAATTATGCTCCAACATCCAAGATGTTCGCCATTTAGGCAACAATCCTGTCATCTTCCTACATGCCACCTATGGAAGAAGGATATAAAGCCAAGGTGAATAAGCACCATTCCAACGAACACAAGCAAAAGATCCAAGTTGCATCTTCAACAAGATACTACTACCACTTCACTATGCTCAAACGCTATACAGAAGCAATATCAACTTCAAAGGTTCAAACAGAACACAACAGTGAAGTCATTCTCCAGAAACAAGATAAACAACACTAGTTAGAACATCAATCAGACTAACTACTTCCATCCAACTAATAAACCCACGCGACTGAAAATAGCACCCACAACTCATGCTATACCTATCCAATCTTACATACCTCAAAGTTATAAGCATTAGTAAACTCATGCTGCTCCAAAAAATAAACCATCAACAGTGAATGCAAGCTCCAAGTGCCAAATAGTTGAAGAAGACAAAACACAACAGGAACTCCCACTATCCGAGTAGTCCAAAAACATCACACGTTTACCAATTACAGCACATAGAAAAGAAATGTAACCATGTAGTACCAAGGAAATATCCACAATGATATGCACAACCTACAACAAATTGCTACAACAAACATTTCTCTCACTACAAACCTTCATGGCCACAGAGAGAAACTCTGCACATCATCTTCCTGTAGAACATCCTTCTACATACACTTCTAATAGCCAGCTGTGTTAAGAATGATCTTCTTCACATCCCAAAGGAAAGCCTTAACAACATCCATCCGTTCAATCACCAAAAACAACTTTTGATATCATGTAATCAATATGAATGTAAGCTTCTTAAAGAAGATCAAGCTAAAACATTTCCCATTTTAGGAAATCAGCCCATACATCGTCTCCTACCAATTCTCATCAGTAAATGACATAACACAAAAGCTCAAGGAGATAAAACAAACTGTACAACTTCCACTATGAATCCTCTAGAATCGTTAAATAGTAATTCAAGATCCATATCATGAAAGTGAATAAAAAATACATCTGAAAGATATAATGAGCCAAATACCTCTCAGGTAAACTACCGAGTAGACCAAGAGTGGGAACAAGAATACTCCTTCAAGATATATAAGCCATCATGACTAATCCAAGAGCAATCTCCTCATAGGCCTCTTATTGAACTCATGTTCAACCTAGGTGTAGGCTTCTTGGACTTTCTGCTAAAAAACTTAAACAAGAGTAACAAGCAGCAACACATCTCTCATAAGAGAAGAACAACCTCACCTTATTCTTCATGTATCCATGAGTACTAGCAACTGATCATCTCATGCTAAAATTCAACTACATTATTGAACTATCACAAAATATCAAGCAAGTAATCAAAAGATACCCAATACACAAAGAAGTACTAGACCACTGTCAAAGCTCCAATCAACATGAACTTATCATGACACCATGATCTACACATCCCCATAGGAGATACCATGCTTCAAATGACTCCACCATTGTCTCAAGTACAATGCACAATGCCAAAACTCTAGTACAAACACGAGTATATCATGACATACAACAAATAGACTAAAAAAACATCACCTGTCAAGCACCACCCACACCTCAGCCAAAGACTCCAAGCATCATCCATGGTTCCAAGATGTTGCACATCTTCAAATAATGTCCATGCAAAAGAAAAAGCATAAGAACCATTCTGCAACACTAAAGAAGACCATTCACCACCATGTGATGAATTCACAGTCATTGCTAGAGCTCCTACTGAAAAGTGACACCTAAACTCTCCAAGCATCATGACCACCTTCTACAAGTTCCCTTAACCGACTATTCAGGTACTCAAGAATATCCATCCTCTCATCTCAAAACAATCACACCAATGCACAAGTAACCACAGACAAGGCCAGCTAACAAATTTGCACTACCAATGAAACAATCTTGTGGATAAAGACAGTCCACATCCAAGTTATCTCACTGCAGCCAATGGGTAGCTAATCCACCAACCACATAACTTGCAGATCACAAACATCGAACATGCAAACCCATTATCACATTGAAAACTGCAACACTAAGATATCAAAGAGAATAACCATGTAGACAACATGACTCAAACCCCAGATCATGCTAGATCTGATTTGCTAATCATGTCCACAATGAGCACCATAATCAAGGAACCCACAAGTATTACCACAAGAATGATGAGTGACAAAATACTTACCAACACTCCCATGCAAAGAAAGAGTAATACCTCCTCAAAACCATGCACCAAGCATGCATGCAGACCTTCAACTATCTCATCCAACAACACCCCAAAAGGCCAGTGTCTAGACAATAGCTTAACAACAACTCCACATGATCACAAGTTTTGCTTAACTATGTAAAACATGCAAAACCACAGAGCCATGCAAGTACAAATCATCCTTAGAAAGAAAACAACAGTTCGAGAGAATCTAGGCCACTTTCAAGCCAACTTTAAACCATCACCATGTACATGCATTTGAGAAAGAGATAAAGGCTATTTTAGAAGCTTGCAAATCATCTAATGATTAACTCCATAGCCTTCAAGCATTCGAGGTCAACAAGAAATAGTGCTTTCCAACACTAGGAACCACCACCTAGCATAAGCACTCTCTTCCATGATTGAGAAACAATCTAGGCTTCTCCATATCACCCAAGAGCCAATCACACATACAACAATATGAAAGCTTTATGCTGCACAGCCATAGAGTAGGAAAATCCACCTCATACTCCAAGGTTATACCTCTACCAACCAGGAGACACAGATCACAACATGATCAACTCCCTTTTCCATCTTGTCCATCCTCCAAGTTGCATGTTGTCTCAGAATACCACCAGGATTCCACTTATCAAAGGATCAATACATTAGTCCATTCCTCTAGATTTCTTCTAGCCTATCAAGCTAAGAAATCTTCACAGGAGAAATATCCATAACTCACAACCAAAGGAAGGCTTTGATACCACTTGTAAGGAAATCTAGGAGCACATCTAGTGAAAACTCCATAATAGTAGTGCCTTCAATAACTTTTATTTTGATTAGGTTACCTCAAAGACACGTACAACTATGTTCTACAGTGGAAATAGACACAAATATTTCCACATTAATCCTTCTAAGAGAAACATATGTAGATTCAACAACAATCAACAACACAGATGCAAGACACTACATAAAATATAACACAAAGATTTTACATGGGGAAAACCTTTTCAGGTAAAAAACCCCACTCTCCAAAGTTTGAGCCATTGTATTATTCAGCAATAGAAGGTTACAATACAGTTTCAGGCTCTTAGCCTTTTAGAGATTACATCTTGTTCATTCTAGATACAACTGGTAACATACTATCCCTAAGAGATCAAACATGGCATTCATGATCAGGAGAGATTCTAGCAGCATAACTCTGTGCCTCTCACTCTCTGCCTTGGCCTCATGGCTTCGGCCTTTTAGCCAACCACTCAACCTTTCTCTATCGATCTCTCTTTGGCTCTCAGCTCTTCAACATTAGCCTCAGAATGTCCAATGCATACCTTTATACATTCGTTCTCTGTAGGCTCTATAGAATCATTATTTTCCAACTTTCGGATCAAAACTCACAAGTCATCTAGCCCAGCATCATCAGATGTTTCCACTTCCTCATACTTTAGTTTACCAACTTCCACACATAAATGGTTTAGCAAACGGTTCACTTATGCTTTCTTGGATTGGTCCACATCGCACAACGTCAGACATTCTTCACTCGGTCAACAACAATCAACTTGTGTCACATGTCGGTGAGACGCAAGAAGTGTCTCCCCAATGCCACAAGACTCATTTAAATGTTGTCACCAAGAGTCGTTTCTATAGGCAAGAGGTTCCACCAAGCTTACAAATCCTATCGACATCCATCTATCTGCGAGAGTCTCCTTATCGGCATGATCGGCGAAACCTCTCACCAACCTCCAGTTGAACTCGTCTGCCAACGCTATCGCTAAGACATCCAAATGTCGCCAAGAGGTTATACCAAAGACTTCAAGACACATCAACTTCAGCATTCTCATCGGTGAGACAATTGCCATTCAATGAGACATTACACCAAGCTCATAAGTCATAACGAGTGCCAAATAATAGTCGGCAAGACTTTTGACCTTCGCCAAGACCTCACACAGAAGTCTCTAGGTTACCTCGAGCCCACCTTTCACCAGGAGTCATGCCAAACACATCCCACACTATCGGTGAGACAAACACCCATTGCGAAGATTTCATAGCAAAGCCTTACATTACATCGATGACACCTAACACTGTCGGCGAGACATTCCCTAGTTGCCAAGACTTCATGCCAATAGGAACAAGTCATACTGATTTCTTCATCAGATAGATAGACTGAAGGTCATGTTGATATTGGCAAGACTTCCTATCATTGCCGAGACTTCTTCCCTAGAGTTCAAGTCACCCTGAACCTGCTTATCGGTGAGACTTCTTCTCCCAGTCGCCATGTCTTGCTGCCGAATCCTTTTGTTATCTTGAAGACTCCAAGTTGCCATGAGTCTCCCTGAAGCCTGATAACAAACCCTTTTGTCGCTAAGACATTCCACTGGGTAGAAGTTACAACAAAGGCCATAAGTCACAGCGATAGGCTCCTTCGACAAGACTAAAGCATTGTCTTGGCGACATGAGAAAAACACAAGCTAAACTACCAGTAGGCCAGACAACAAGAATGTCACAGCGACTATGCTTTCATAGAGGTTTCAGCCTGTGAGATTGAGGCATATTTTCCAACAATTTTCTCCAATGTGGCCAAGTCTCTAGTGTCATAACATATTTTTTTCTACAAGTAACTTTGATTTAGAAGAAAGAGCACCCTTGGGTACCCAAAATCTATGACCATCTACTAAAGATGAAACCCTCATTTCTTCAACAGACTTTCTTTTCACATAAGTACTATTGCACTCAACATTGCATGCATCAAGCTTATACAATGTGCCATATTTGACACCTCTAGCATCTTTTAGTGATAGTAGATTTCCACAACTCATGTAGATTATTGCATAAAATTTCTAGATTAGATTGTGTGAAATTTTTGCATCAATGTTTCAAATCACACTTTGTGATTCATCATCAGGATAAGAGAGCATAAGGATGAAAATGAAAAGTTGCAGACCAAGTTTGGAATAAAAAGGAGAGAGAGGAGGAGAAGGGGTGGGGGGTCTAGACACAAAATTCAAGGAGACAATAAGGACCAATTGATGACAAGACCAAAGAGAAGGAAAGCAAAAAAAAGAAGAAAGAAGGAAACAATTAAGAGATGACAATCAATAAAAATAAAATAAGCATACACCCCAAAAAAAGAACCAATATGCATAAAAACAACCAAATACATCAACTGCAAACTAAATTAGAAAGGAAGTAATAAAATAAGGCTAAATATGTATGTATATAAATACAACCGAGCATACATATATACATACATGTATATAAAATACATATATAAATACATGTATATAAAATACAGATATAAATACATGTATATAAAATACATATATAAATACATATATACATACATGTATATAAAATACATGTATATTTTGTTTTTTGGTGTCTATAAAATTGTTTGCTCGTGTGGCATTCCTTACATTGGAAAAAGTGGTTGTTCATTTAGCACTAGATTCAAAGAAGATAGTGCTAACATTAGACATGAGCATACCTCCAAATCCGCCCTTGCCGACCATTCTTCTTCCACCAAGCATTACATCTACCTTGAAAATTCCCAAATCTTATCCAAAGAAGGCAATTTCTTCAAGTGGAAGCTTAAAGAGGCCATCGAAATCCACCATCATCCTCAAAACCCTAATCGTGATGAGGGATGGAGTCTTAGTTTTTCTTGGCATTCATTGCTCTCTAACCTAAGAACCTATCTGAACCCGTCTCACCATTAGCTTGTGCCCTCTCCCCTCATGTTTCTCTCTCCCCTCCTTTCCTTTGCCTTGTTGGTTCTTCCCTCCCTCCCCTTCCTTTCCTTTTCTCTTTCTCCTTCTTGTCTTACCCCTTCCTCCCTCCTCTTATCTCCTTGTTATCCTCTCCTTGACCTTTTGTCCCTTCTTCTTCATGGCTTTAGGATCTTGCTCCTTCCCCCTTGTGGGTTCCTTTTTGCTTTTTTGTCAGGTCCTTGTCTCTTTGTTCTTGGTATTTTCCTTCCTTTTTGTTTTTGTTTTATCCTTTATTGTTTGTTCCTTTTTGTGCTTTGTCCTTGTTCTTTGTTTCCTTTGATTTCTCTTGCTTTTTTCATCCCTTTGTCCTTATATATTTATTCTCCTTTACGTTGTTATCATTCTCTTTTTTATTTTTATTTTTTCAATTATCTAAGTTTCTTTTGTAATTCTCTATTCATTTATGGGCATTTTTGGTTTATATATATTTATTTTGGTTGTTTTGACATTTTTTGGTTGATTTTTGTATATATATATATATATATATATATATATATATATATATATATATATATATTCTTTTTTATTATTTTTCATTTTTAGTGTTCTTTTAATTATTTTTCTATTTTTACCTTGCTTGTCTTTGTTTTTGTGTTTATAATTTATTTTATTTTATTATTTTCGCTGTTTATATATATATACACACACACATACTCTTTTTATTAATATTCATTGTTAGTGTTTGTTTTATTTTTCTAATTCTTGTCTTCCTTGTCTTTGTTTTTGTGTTTATATTTTATTTATTTTTTATTTTCGTTGTTAGTGGTCCTTTTATTTTTCTATTTTTATCTTGCTTGTATTTATTTTTTGTGTTTATTTTTATTATTTTTGTTGTTTATATATATATATATATATATATCATTTTATTTTGTTCGTTTGTTTATATATATATATATATATTTGTGTGATTGTTTTTGCTTGCTTTTATATTTTTTCTATCTGTTTATGCACCCCTATGCATAAGCCTTCTTTTGGTGTCTTTGTAATTTTGGTTTTTTGTTTTGGTTTATTGTTTTTTGGTTGGTTTTTTGTGTTGTTTTTTGTGATTTTTATGTATGGCCATATGATTTTTCTTGCATTTTTTCTTCCTATGTTATTTCCTTTTTCTCTTATTTAGTTTGTGTTTTGATTTTCATTGTTTTTTGTATGTTTATTTTGGTGTTTAATTTTGCTTATGTTTTGGTTGTAAGTTTAATTTTATACTTAACTTCCTTACTTTCTTCTTTTTTGTTTGTGTTTGATTTATTTGGCTTTTTTTGTGTATATTATTTTTTGGGTTTATTTAATTTTATTTTTTTCTTATACATTTTTTGGTTGTATATATATATATATATATACAATCCTTCTATTATATTCATCTTTATGTTTTTTTATATTTTTTCCAGTTGTTTGTTTGGTTGTTTTTTGCATTTTATAGACATGTATGTATATATGTATGCTTGGTTGTATGTATATACATACATATTTAGCCTTCTTTTATTACTTCCTTTCTAATTTAGTTTGTGGTTGATGTATTTGGTTGTTTTTATGCATATTGGTGCTTGTTTTTTGGGGTGTATTCTTATTTTCTTTTTATTGATTGTCATCTCTTAATTGTTTCCTTCTTTCTTCTTTTGTTTGCTTACCTTCTCCTTGTTCTTGTCATCAGTTGGTCCTTGTTGTCTCCTTGAATTTTGTGTCTAGACCCCCCACCCCTTCTCCTCCCCTCTCTCCTTTTTATTCCAAAATTTGTATGCAACTTTTTATTTTCATTCTTATGCTCTCTTATCCTAATGATGAATCACAGAGTGTGATTTGAAACATTGATGCAAAAAATTCAGATACAATCTAATTCATTAATTTTATGCAATTACCTCTAGCATCACCATAGCACCTCTAACCATCTTGTATCCTACATCAGAAAAATACTACATGCACACCTGCATCTATTAGTTTTCTCACAAATAACAAATTTTGTGCTAATCCAGGAATATGCAACACAACATTAATCCTTTTTATTCTACCATCAGGAAACCTGATTTTAACTTTACCATGACCAAAAATGTCTAAATGAGAATCATCACCCAAGTACACCTTACCTTCATCAAATTCTTCATATTTAGAACACCAATCTCTATTAAAGGTCATATGGAAGGATGCATCTGAGTTAATTAACCATGCATCATTACCTGCACGAGTTTCCAAAGCTACACAATGAATATGTCACCATCTTCCTTCTCAAACTTGGAATCAAAATCAAATTTCTTCTTTTTCTTCTTTTCTTCTTTACATTCCTTATGAACATGTCTAGGATTTTTGTAGTTCCAACAAATAACTTTGGACTTTCTAGGAGATTTAGATCTCCCCTTGGACTTGGATTTGTGACACTTTTCATTCTTCTTTCCTTTTTCCTGAGGTCTTCCACAAACATTTAGGGCCTCCTTGGTAGTGGTGGATACCTTCCTCCTCATCTCTTTAAAAAGCAAAGAATCCACCACATCTTCAATATTCAATATAATAGAAGTACTTCCAATAACCATAACAAGAGAATCACATGAATCAAGCAAAGAACAAAGCAAGATCTGATGTTTCTCCTCCTCATTCATTTTTACAACAACTAATGCCAATTGAGCCACCAACATATTAAATGCTTCTAGGTGGTCTGTGATTCATCCACCCTCTTCTATTCTCAAGGAATACAACTTATTCCTCAAGAAAATATTGTTCACTAAAGATTTGGCCTGGTACATCTCACCAAGCTTCTTCCATAGTTTTTGTGCAGAGATCTCTTCATGGAAATCAATTAAAAAAGAGTCTTCCAAGCACAATTTGATTAGAACCTTGGCTCTATGATCCATAACATCATATTGAGTAGCTTGACTATGATCTACAGGCCTTGAAACATTATCATCAACAACATCCCATAGATCTCAATCTATCAACAAATCCTCCTTCAACTTCCACATTTCAAAATTATTTCTAAAAAATTTCTCCACCTCTATTCTCCCTTATGAGCTTGCCATTTGAAAATTCCTACAACAATATCACAAAGTGTCTTCTACACAAGCTCCCACTCAAATTTGGATTAGTTCAAAAAACCCAACAACCCACAATTGAAACCAGAGGTGATCAAGCTCTAATACCACTTGTAAGGAAGCTAAGGTACAAAAAGACTTCCTACACTAATCTTGAGAGGAGAAAAATGTAATATTTTATAGATCCTTAATAGTTACAGAAACTCAGAAATAATATAAATATCATGCATACAATGACACAATGATTTATGTGGGGAAAACCCTTTTAGGAGAAAAATCCCACACTCCAAAAGCCACCCAATATATTATTCAAAAATCATAAAGATTACAATTTACTTTGATGTAGTAGCATCCAGTGGTGTGCGGGCAATCTTGCATCACCCAAAAAGATGCTTTCCATTTATGTTCTTGTTGTTTGCTTTTCATAGATGTTTTTGCATTTTTGGATACCCTTTTTGTCGAATAAGAGTTTCCAACTTTTAGAACTATTTTTCTACTTTTTCTGCTCAACTGTTATTTTTAGCAGGTGGGAATTTTAAGGCATAGGAAGACAAAAATTTATGGGAAGGTTCATGATGGCAAAATAAGCACTTTGGTGAAAGAATCAGGTCAAGATCATTCATGGTTTGAAAGTTATTAAAGTTATAGTTTGAGGCACTAAACAGTCTTGTACAGGCCCAAAAATCATTAGTACTAGTAGAGCAGGTTCTTAGCGCATTCTTCACTCTGAGAACTTTCCTACGATGCAAACGGTTCAAAAAATAGAGTCCTAGATCAAAAGTTATCGCTTTCGGAAGTTGGCCGATTTTTGGAAAATCGCCAATTTTTGAATTAGTACTTAGTTTTTTAATTTCAAATTGTAATTTTGGCGCCAAACCGTCAAAATATTATCTTGAATGTTGGTTTTGGTTCCAAACCGAAAGGGGTCTATTTATGGGCTAGTTTTTTTATTTTTGGGTAACTTTTCTGGGAAAGAAGTTCGCATGCTGTAAAAGGGGAATTTGGGTAATTTTCTGTAAGTCTATAATTGCATGTATCACAGAGCTTGAGGATTTGAGATCCTCTACATGTAAGAGTTCCATATTTTTGAATAAAATATTATTCTCTATTTTGTGAGTGTTATTCTGTGTCTCGGGTTCGCTCCCTTGTCAGGTGGTATTAGAGTGGGTTTTCTTGAGTGTGTGGACAGATCACCAATCATGAGGTAGTTTGCACGAGGACCATGGTTTTGGGTTCAAGGTATTCAAGATGCCTCCAAGAGTGATGCCTGGTAGGTGTAGTGGTGCCAGAGGTGGTAGAGGTGGTAGAAATGCTGGTGGAAGAGATTCATTTGAGGCTGAGGGTTTCAAAGCCCTCCAGAGACAAATTGATGCATTGCAGGAACAAATCAGAAGAGGGTTAAACCTGAGAAGGAGAGGAGAAAGTGAGGATGAAGAAGAGGTGGAAGATACAGATGTAGAAGAGGAAGAAGAAGCTATTGATTGAGATAAAATGTGGCTGATTAGGGCTATTTCAAAGATTAGAAAAAGACCCAAAATAGAAGTCCCCAGTTATTCCAGAAGTCTGAACCCAGAAGAGTTGATCGACTGGATCAACGAGCTAGAAGAATATTTTGAATATGAAGAAGTGGAGAACCTAGATCGGGTTAATTTTGCAAAACAAAGCTGAAGGGCCATGCCAATATTTGGTGGAAAGAGGTCCAGTTGGAGAGAAATCAAAGAGGAAAAGGAAAGATCAGTAGTTGGGATCGCATGGTAGAGAAACTGAAGAAGCAATTCATACTAGTGGACTATGTGTTAGATCTGCTAAAGAAATTGCAAGGGTTGAGGCAAGGAAGTAGATCTGTGAAAGAATACATAGAATATTTTCACAAGATGATTATCAGAATAGGCCATGCAGAGGCCAACAAGGAGAAGGTAGCCTGGTATCTTAATGTGTTATGATCGAGCATTCAAGAGGAGCTAAGCCTGGTCAGAATGACCACCGTTGAGGAGGCATACCAGTTTTCTCTGAAAGTTGAGGAGAAGTTGAACAAAATATTTGATAGCAAGAAAAAAGGCTAGGGAGGTCAAAGCGGAAGAGGTAGTGGAAGATCTTCTGGGAGTCGAAATGAAGATGTGGGTACTAGGCGAGGTCTGAACAATGATAACTTCTACCACCCTCGTGATCAAAATAGTGGTGATCAAAAGGGTAGAGGTTGAGGAAGATCTAGGCAAGGACTCAGAAGAGGTGGTTTCAGAGGAACTTGTTTCCATTGTGGTGAAGAAGGGCATGGAGCCTATGAATATCCACAACACCAAGGAAGGACGGACAAAAGGCTAGAAGGTCGTGGAAGGGTTGCACATGCAGATGAGGAGGATCAGTCTGAGCATTCAGATGATGCTAAAAGGGGAGAATACCTAGTGGTTAGAAGAGCCCTGGTGACTGAAGAGAAGGAGCCAGAATAGAGGAAGAATCTGTTCCGCACAAGGTGCAAGTGTGAAGACAAATGTTGCATGAAGTCATTGTTGATAGCGGGAGCACCGATAATCTAGTGTTAGAAGAGATGGTTACCAAGTTGAGGCTGAAAAAGGAAAGGCATCCACATCCATATTGGATTGCTTGGTTGCAGAAGGACCACAAAGTTTTGTTTAATGAGCAGTGCTTGGTGAAGTTCAAGATCGGGAGCTATCGTGATGAGGTACTCTGTGATATCATCCCCATGGATGCATGTCACATGTTGGGAAGGCAATGACAGTTTGATAGGCGTGGTGTACATGATGGCCATGCAAACACTTATTTCCTGATGAAGGATGGAGTCCACCATAAGTTGAAACCCCAGAAGAAGGACGAAGAAAAGGTATGCAGTAGTGCTAGAATTTTTTTTGTTGATGGAGATAAATTTTTGGAAGGCATGAAGCATGAATGTATGTGTTATGCATTGATTCCAAGAATGGATAAGGAAGATAGTGAGAAGGTTCCAATAGAAGTTTTTGGACTATTGGATGAGTTTCAGGAGATTATTTCTGATAACGTACTTGAGGGTTTACCACCAATGAGGAAGATTAGTCATCAGATTGACTTGATCCTTGGAGCCAGTTTTCTAAATAAGGAAGCTCATAGAATGACTCCTGTAGAAAATGAGTTGAACAAACAAGTTAAAGATTTGTTGAGAAAGGGTTTGATTCAGGAGAGTCTGAGTCCATGTGTAGTACCTATAGTACTAGCACCAAAGAAGGATGGGGAGTGGAGGATGTGTATAGACTCCCAAGCCATAAATAAGATAACAATCAAGTACCGATTTTCCCTTGACAAGGATGGATGACCTAATGGACTGTTTGAGTGGAGCTCAGTACTTCACAAAGATAGATCTGAAAAGTGGATATCACCAGATCTGGATTCATGAGGGAGATGAATGGAAGACTGCCTTCAAGACCAAAGAGGGCCTGTATGAGTGGTTAGTCATGCCTTTTGGGCTAAACAATGCATCGAGCACATTCATGCGGCTCATGAATGAGGTATTGAAAGAGTTTCTGGGAAATTTTGTCATTGTGTACTTAGATGATATTTTAATATTCAATAAGTCCTTGGGTGAGCATTTGATGCATATTCATAGAGTCTTTGAAAAGTTGAGAGAAGAAAAATTGTTGATTAATCTGAAGAAGTGTAGTTTTGTGAAGGAGTTAGTGTACTTGGGCTTTGTTGTCTCAACAGAAGGTCTCATGATGGACCCAAAGAAGGTGAAGGCTATTCTAGAATGGCCTACCCCAAGAACTGCTACTGAGGTGAAATCTTTCCATGGTTTGGCCAGTTTTCACAGAAAGTTCATTAGAAACTTCAGTAGTATTTGTGCACCCCTGACTAATACAATGAGATGGGATAGAAAAGAGTTCAAGTGGAGCACTAGAGCAGCGGAGATTTTTTATATATTGAAGTAGATGGTGGTAGAGCAACCAGTTTTACCCCTCCCAAATTTCAATAAGGTGTTTCAAGTGGATTGTGATGCCAGTGGTTGTGCCATTAGAGTAGTGATGAGCCAAGAAGGTAAGCCCATTGCCTATTTTAGTGAAAAGTTAAATGATGCAAAGAGAAAGTACTCTATGTATGATCAAGAATTTTATGCAATAGTTCAAGCATTAAAGAAATGGAGACATTATCTGTTGCCAAAGGAATTTGTTTTGTTTACTAATCATCAAGCATTATAGTATTTGAGTAGTCAGGGAAAATTAAATCAGAGGCATATGAAATGGGTAGAATTTTTGCAGAGTTATACCTTTGTTTTAAAGCATAGGAGTGGCAAGTCGAATAGGGTTGCAGATGCCTTAAGTAGGAGGAAAACATTGTTGACAGAGATGCAAATTGAAGTGGTTGGGTTCAATGAACTCAAGACATTGTATCCTGAAGATCATGATTTTGCAGAGGCTTGGAAAGCTTGCAAGGAGCCTGTTACAGTGGATTGGATGAAGTGGCTAGATTTCATAATCTAAAATGACATGTTTTTTAAGGGAAGTGGATTGTGTATTCCAAGGAGTTCCATGAGGGAGAACCTGATAAAGGAGAAGCACAGTGGAGGAATGGCAGGAAATTTTGGTCAGGATAAGACCATTGCCATTATCAGTGAGCATTATTATTGGCCTCAGTTATCACAGGATGTGAAGAAGTTTGTGTAGAGTTGCGGGGTATGCCAGATGGTTAAAGGAGTAAGCCAAAATACTAGGTTGTATCAACCCTTACCTATACCAAAGAGGCCTTGGGAAGATATAAGTATGGACTTTGTTCTTGGTTTACCAAGGACACAAAGAGGGAATGATTCAGTATTTGTGGTAGTTGACAGGTTTTTGAAGATGGCACATTTCATCCCATGTCAGAAGACCCATGATGTAGTCCACATTGCTGACTTGTTCTTCAGAGAGGTGGTGAGGCTACATGGTTTGCCAAAGAGTATAGTCTTAGATCGTGACACAAAATTTTTTGGATACTTTTGGAGGAACTTGTGGAAGAAGTTGAAAATAGAGTTGAAGTTTAGTTTTGTACACCATCCACAGACTGATGGGAAGACTGAGGTTGTGAATAGAAGGCTAGGTAACCTACTGAGATGCTTGGTAGGAGATAAACCCAAGGGATGGGACTTGATCCTTCCCCAGGTAGAATTTTCTTACAACAATTCTATCAACAGAAGCACTGGGAGATCACCATTCTAGATTGTATATGGAGGCAATCCCAATACCGCTCTAGAATTGAGGAAGATGGACCAAGAGAAGAAGACAATTGCTGAAGCTGAAGACTTTGTAGAGCACATTAAGAATATACATGAGAAGGTAAGAGAACATATTAACAAGATGAATATGCAGTATAAGGCTAAAGAAGATTAGAAGAGGAGGTATAAGGAGTTTCAGATTGGTGATGAAGTGATGGTCCACTTGAGGAAAGAAAGGTTTCCAGTAGGAACCTATAACAAATTGAAGATGAAGAAGTTCGGTCCCTGTAAAATTGTGAAGAGGCATGAATCAGGGAATGCATATGATGCAGAGTTGCCAGATGGAGTCAACATTTCCCCTATGTTTAGTATTTTAGATTTGACAGAGTATTATGAAGGTGGCGCAGAGGAAGTACCAACAATAGAACAGTATGGTATTCCAGCACCTACTTCAGAGAAGGAGTAGATTGAAGAAATCCTAGATAGCCGTGTGGGAAGGAGTACTAAAAATAGGAAGTATGAAGAATATCTGGTGAAGTGGAAAGGAAGGCCTATGGAAGATTCATCATGGTTGTCTAAGGCAGAGGTTGACCATTTGGGTTTTCCTCAACCATCTGAGATGTGACAAGGTCACTTCTCAAATTACCCTGGGTGTCTGATGCAGTAGCATCCAGTGGTGTGAGGGCAATTTTGCATCACCCAAAAAGATGATTTCCATTTATGTTCCTTTTTTTTCTTTTTGTAGATGCTTTTGCATTTCTGGATACCCTTTTCATCGAATAAGAGTTTCCAACTTTTAGAACTGCTTTTCTGCTTTTTCTGCTCAACTGCTATTTTTAGCTGTTGGGAATTTTAAGGCATAGGAAGACAAAAATTTATGGGAAGGTTCATGATAGAAAAATAAGCACTTTGGTGAAAGAATCAAGTCAAGATCATTCACGGTTTGAAAGTTATTAAAGTTCCAGTTTCTGCTTTTTGCCCTAAAAAACCTTTTGAGTCTAGTTTGAGGCACTAAACGGTCCTGTACGGTCCCAAAAATTGTCAAAACTAGCAGAGCAGGTTCTTAGTGTGTTCTTCACTCTAAGACCTTTCCTATGGTGCAAATGGTTTGAAAAATGGAGTCTCGGATCAAAAGTTATGGCTTTCGGAAGTTGGCCGATTTTTGGAAAATTACCAGGTTTTGAATTAGGACTTAGTTTTTGAATTTTAAATTGAAAATTTGGCGCCAAACCGTCAAAATATTATCTTGAATTTTGTTTTTGGTTCCAAACCAAAAGGGGTCTGTTTATGGGCTAGTTTCTAATTTTTGATTAACTTTTTAGGGAAAGAAGTTCGCATGTTGTGAAAGGGGAATCTGGGTAATTTTCTGTAAGTCTGTAATTGCATGTATCATAGAGCTCGAGGATTTGAGATCCTCTGCGTGTAAGAGTTCCATATTTTTGAATAAAATATTATTCTCTATTTTGTGAGTGTTATTTAATGTATGTCAGCCATTTTAAGAGTTTCTTGGAAAAGTTAACACACTCACATTTTGCTCTTTGATGCCATTGTATACACCTATCAGTTTAACTAGGATATATATATACATATATATACATCCTATCAACAATAAACTGTATATAATTGCAAGGTTGATAAATATTTTCCCAAAAGGGACCAATATAACATCTTGGAATATACCTCTATCTACTGCTCAACTTTCATGTTTGACTTATCTTGATCTCTTCAACAATGAATTGAGTGGTAGCATACCTTTTCCTATTGTTCAACTTTCATCTTTGACTTATTTTGGTCTATCCAATAAAATAAACTCAATGGTAGTATAGATTTTCCTATTGGTCAACTTCCATCTTTGACTTATATTGATCTCTCAACAAATGAATTGAGTGGTAGCATACCTTTGTATGTTGGTCAACTTCCATATTTGACTTTTCTTGATCTCTCCAACAATGAACTAAGTGTTATCATACCTTTTTCATTGATCAACTTCCATCTTTGACTTCTCTTGATCTCTCCAACAATGGAATAAGTCGTAGCATACCTTTTTCTATTGGTCAACTTTCATCTTTGGCTTATCTTGATCTCTCCAACAATGAATTGAGTGGTCTATTGGTCAACTTTCATCTTTGACTACGCTTGATCTCTCATCCAAGAACCTACAAGACCAATTTTCTCTTGATTCTTTCAAAAGTACTAGTAACTTTGATAGTCTTTTCCTCTATTATAATAATTTGACTATTCAAATTCACCCAAAATGGGTACCTCCATTTTCCTTATCTATTTTGAGGTTGGATTCTTGTAATATTGAAGGTATCTTGCCTCCATTCCTCTCAGCACAATGTGAATTACAATATTTGGATCTCTCAAAAAATAGTCTCCTTGGAAATATTGCACCTTGGCTAGGAGATTTACCCTATCTACAATACTTGAATCTATCATACAATAACTTGTAAGGTCAAGTACCCTTCACCTTGAACATAAGATATTTTAGGATTTTAGATTTACATCAGAATATGTTTAATGGTTTCCTTCTCATTCCTTCAATAGATTCCCCATATTTGCATCTATTAGATTTGTCACAAAATATATTTGCAGGTGTTATCCCAATAAAAATTGGCAAGCTTCTACTCAACATTGGATTCTTGTCATTTTCAACAAATTATCTAAGTGGTGGAATTCCTTCTTCCATTGGACTTCTACAAAATTTGGATGTGTTGTATCTCTCAAAAAATGGATTATCTAGTAAAATACCATCAAGCCTAACTGATTTCTAATTCTCTTTGTTGAGAATATTTAATTTGGGAAAGAATAATTTCACATGATATATTTCATCTCAAATTGGAATGCTAAGCTCTTTGGTGACACTTCAACTCAATGGCAGTATGTTGTATGGAAAATTTCCATCAAGCCTTAAAAATTATTCTAGCTTGCAAATTTTAGATGTGGGTGAAAATTTATTGGTGGGAAATACACCCCTTTGGCTATCACATTTCACTAAGTTGATGATAATTTTTTTGAGGTCAAATGATATTTATGGCCACATTCCAAATCAATTAAGAAATATTTCCAACCTCCATGTGTTAGATATTTCAAATAATATTTTTACTAGAGAAATCCCACCAAAATTTGCAAATTTGAAAGCTATAATGGATACACAAGTAAAAATCTCAAATAGTAGTCATCATGATTCAAGCTATTACTATAGAGAAGAGATCCAAGTGAGCAACAAAGGATTTTCACAAGTGTATGCGAGTTCTATTTTATTACTTATCACTTGCATTGATCTATCTAGGAACCAACTATCAAATGAAATTCCTTCAACAATTGGAAACCTTAAAGGTGTACACTCACTGAACTTATCAAGAAATATTCTTACTAGAAAAATTCCAATTATTTTTCGGATGTTAGAGAAATTAGAGTCATTGGACCTTTCAAACAAAAATTTGAAAGGTGATATTCCAAGTGAGTTTCTAAAACTCTCATTTATAAGTGCTTTCATTGTATTTAACATGTTTTGTGGAAGAATCCCAACAGGAGGTCAATTTGCAACATTCCCTGATCCTAAATGTTTCTCTTTGAACCATAACCTACTCAAGAAGAAGAGGATGGGGAAGTAGGAGAAATCCCATGGAATTGGTATGTTGAGTGGAGGACAAGTTTTTGCTACTGGATTTTGGGGATTATTTGGAATGTTTATTGTCAAAAGGCATTGGAGAAGAAGATACATTCAAGTCTTGGATGAAGTTATCATTATTATTCTAGAAATTTATTAAGAGGTATCATGTAGGTCAATATAGTTTCAAAAATTTAATTTCTATGGGGGAAGTTGTATTTCTATTTTTTCATACCTCCACCAAGCATGTAGATCATATTTAATAAACCATATGTAATTAATTTATTGCCAACAAATTTATTAGTGCACAAAGATTCATGAATGGAAATATCCAAGTCTTTTGTGCTAGATTTTTTGGAATATTTATTTTATTTTGGTAAGTTGTGGTATGAAATAACTTTTATATCATTGAAAATTAAAATATAATTAAAAATTTGTTTAGATACGTTTTTCTTAAATTTTATTTTATAAAATTTATATATGATAGAAACATGTCAACAACATTTTTCCAATGTTCATTACTTTGTTTGGGGAAAAAAATCAATATTAGAAATGGAAAGACTTTTATGTTCTAGAATAAACATTAATTGTAACGCCCCTCCATGCAAACCCCAAAGGACAACAGAAACAACAAATTACCACACAATTTTTTTTATTTATTTATTTTTTAAATTTTGAAAGAAGAACAATTCATAAGATAAACATGAACATATATTGCATATAAAGCAATTAGACAATTTCACAATGACCAATACGTCCTTTGGGTACATGAGATGGCATCACGAAGTCCTAAAACTAATACCATAACTAAAATGAACAAATCAATATTACATAAAGATAACATCCAACCATCCCCGATCAAGAGAGATGAAAAAGATACATATAACATTTTATTAATAGTTCAATATGCCAATTGTGGAGTATATTTCCACAGATACAACACCATTAGAATTACATACTATGAAACGTTAACACATAAAAGTACCAAGTATTTATATACATTTCATGAATGAAAAACAACCATCAAAGATCATAAATTAAGGTCAAGGGTTACAATCATTACAAGGATAATGAAACTTACATCGTATAAGAGATACAGTGATACATATGTGTTCCTCAACATATACGGGAACAATATGGTACAATAAGATAGATTAATACAACTGAAGAGGTTAATACAAAGTAACAAGATCAGCTCTGACTCGGGTACAATTCTGGAGTCCATAAGAGGCACATATCTGTATAGTTCGATCCTTGGCTGGGGACCCAATGGGATGCATAGCACGTTCCACCCGACCACGTGGACTCGAAAGTCCACCCCCCGTGCTAGGAGCTAACAAGAAAGAGTCCTCAACCAAGGACATCCAAACACGGAACCACGGGACTCAACGACATACAAAAGTATCATAAAACTCAAGGATTACAAGAATCAATATACTATCTTAAAGTCACAAATCCCAACACATAAATCAAAGCAATGACCAATAAACAAGTAACCAAAGAATGATCAAGAAACACTTCCAAATCAAACTGAATTAATATACATAATACAATTCAAATTACAATTAAACAATATAATAACATCATATCACAGTATCATAAGATATAAGATTGTAAATCAAATATAAATGAGATCATACAAGACCACAAAACATACTAAAGATGGATTAAAACAATAATCATAAATCAATTTAAATCAATTTAAAACAACAATCTAAACCAACTCCCATAACCTACTTCTAGAGGAACACAATAAAGTAAAACAAATGGGCAACTAGGGAAGAGTGTCATCGCATAGCCTACATGGGTTCTCCTGGCCCTTCCTCCAAACTGAGGCGCCGGCCCCCATCTATGGATCTCCTGGCCCTTCCTCCTACTTGAGGCGCTGACACCATAGGGTAGCTCATGCAGAGCTGATAACCTCTCATGAGGACGAGGTTACGACCTTGCCAACCATGGCCTTCTTAGCCTTCCATTAGTCTGCGGAAGCACTAATGAAGATGAGGCATCCTTTTTTTTTAATCTTGTAATGATATTACTACCCAACCCTCCTAAGTTAATTAATAGGTTTTCACTTAATTACTAACTCACTCGTGGGTTCTCCTGTGCCCTTCCCCTTAAGCAGGGCACCAGCCCCCACGAGGAGCCACTCTCACTAGAGACCCAACAATAACAAACCAAAACCAAGAAACCAAGGGTTGTACCATCATAATTTGAACAAAGAATCACATCATAAAAGCATGCGAGACATTACCCATCTCGCTATAAATACAATATCCAAGTCTCAACAATTCCCGTACAACCCTTTTAAAATCATGAAACCAAAGCACTTGCCACATCAAGGGCACATAAAGAGAGAGAACATCAATTATCAATCATCTCAAGCCTCTGGAAGCCAAAAGAATGAAAACCCACAAACAAGGGTAAAATGAAGCAACGTGAAAATTTCTCCAATAATTCCAACACAAGGATAAAATTTCCTTAAAATAATAACATTGACACAACCATAATACAATATTCTATTTAACTAACTTACATAATAACCCTACAAATTTAACTATCAGGATTATAAATACTACAATAGTCACTTACAAATATCCAGAGAATAATCCATACTAAGAAATAACTATGGTAATAATATTTTAAATTCTTAAACTACTTGAACATTTTTCTAATCAATTATAAATAATTAGATGATAATATTCATCCTTTATCTACAAATCATTCAAATAACTATATTTAGGCAATTCAATTTCACTTATTTTTAATTAAATTGTCATTTTCCACTTAAGTATAATTTCTATTTACTTTATTATTTCTTTAATTATTGGAACATAATTATTTACATTTAGAATTATTAACTCTTTCTAAAATACTCCTTTAAAATCTAAATACCATAAATAAATGAGACTATTCTATTCATACATGTGTCTAGTCTATTAAGATTTCCCTTAAAGGGGTAAAAAGAGAAAAGTTTATCTAAAAAGGGGTGGAATATTATCTAACCCACCTTTTCTTATTTGAGAACTTAACTTTACCTAAAATCACATGAACCCCCGTTTTATTTTGTGGAAAAGGAAGAATCGTTGGAATGATGTTTTATCCCCCACTCATTAGCTATTAAAAATGCAGCGTGTCTTTTATGGCAGAAGAGAATGATTTTTATTTTATTTTTATTGTTTATTTATTTTAATAAGATGACCGTTACTCTTATGAAGGAAAAAGGGCATGTTAATCTAACCACTCCAAGATTCCCGTTTTAAGCATGAGGCATGTGCATGGTATAAGATTTTCGCGTTTACAGGATAATGTGATACGACTGTAAGATACGTTTAAATACGGTCTCCTTAAATTAGACATTAGGCATTTCTCTCTTATCTAATTTTTTTTTAGCTCAATCAACATAATTAATATATTTCTATAATATATAGATATGTGTATATAACTAATACAGTATAACAGGCAGCTTATTTTATGACAGGATTAATAAGACAGCTCCACCTTTATTTCACAATAAATACATATATTTTCAGAAACTCTATTTTACTATCTGTTGTTTACACAATAACCAAATGTAGAACAAATTCAATCATAATACAGATATAATTCAAAACCCCCACCGTTTTACAGTAAAAGCAATCAGTTAGAAGGAAAGAATCAAATTGTCTATTGTTAAGTAGTCACAGATACTAACAGAAACTCCTTCAGTACAAGAACAACAGTGAATACCTTTGAATACATGTAACTGGCCAAAAGCAACTGGGGTGACTAGAATGAGTAGGTTGTGCGGTTAATTGTTATCTATAGAAAGATACAGCTTCAACAAAATTAAGTAACTTATAGGCAAGCATTTGTAAATGCATGACATTTTCCTAACTATACATTCGTGCATTTTATAATCAACCTAATCATTCATTACATTAATTTTTCAAATGACAGAAGAAAGCATTAATATTGTAAGAATTGTGTTCTAATACTTATACCTGACAAAGGTAAATCTAGACACGACTATTTTCCTTCCCTAATAACATATAAATTATAAGTTGTATTGAATTCTATTCGCAGATGGCAACAGGTGTGAGAGGTTACAAATGGAAGCAAGAAGAAAAATTACACCTCTACAGAATTCTATGTTCGAAAGTTGCTACTGTGATGGGTTGTCAACGTAAACAGGAAGGCTTCTTAAACTTATACACTCTGCAGAGTCTAAACACTACAGCTGTGGTAGGTGGCGAATGGTAATAGGGACATTATATAAATTTATGCAGCAGCGACGGACTGCTAAGAGAATCAGGGAGGCTATTTAAACTTGCAAACTTCCTATTATGTTCAAGTGTCGTGGCTAAGACATGTTAACAAAGGAGTCAGAGAGATTATTTAAAATGCTACCACATTCTGTTTTCAAGAACAGCAGGTGTGACAGGCTGCCAGCGGAATCCAGAAGGTTAATTAAAACTTTTACACCCTTCTAGAGCCTGAATACTTCAGCTATGAAAGGCTGCGAATGGTTTCAGGGCCATTATCTAAATTCTTACACCCTCCACAGTCCACACACTGCTACAACGATGGGTTGCCAAATAGGGACGCGTAGAGGGTAGGTTTAAAGAATGAAGGCTACACCTACTTCACACATCAGTCGCCTATGTTGCATTACAGATATAGCTGAACATTAAGAGAATGATGTCTTTGGATGAGGAGACACTAATTAGATTATTTGCTTTCAGATCAGTGAACAAATTCTTAAACTGCTTGTGAAATTTGGAATAATGCACCACAACACTATTAGAAAACAAATTTTTGACTTCATCACAAAGCAAGGATGCAGTATGCAAGGATGCAGTAATGGAAGAATAGAGAGGGTGTACGGACTAGTTGACAGGTGCCAAAAGGATACGGTCCTGTGAATATATATATATATATATATATTTATAACAAAGAAAAAAAAGTAAAACAATGGTGAATTAATGGAGAGCCAACGTATCTAGGCGACAAACCAAAATACCAAAGTTAAGACTAATACGTTGATAGTCAAGAAAATAGGTTTAGTTTCAGTCCGACATAATGAAACTTGGAAGGAATGTGCCATTCTTATTCAGGAACAAACGAATGTTAATTGATTCACAATGAGACGAAGTGAAGCCATCATTTCTTTTTAAGAAATATTCTAAAACAAGTTGCAAACCATACCTCTGAGTCCGACCAGAATTCGATAGGATTCCAATTCATACCTTCCAGTCTTCTCCACTCCCCCAGAATTCCATAGCCATCCAATCCAAAAGCTCCCCCCAAAACCCCCTTGTTTTCAACGAAGAAGGTCACGTACATAAACATGCAAAACAAAGGATGCAAGGACAGGGCACGTGTTCTTCTCTACAGAATCCTTGAGGCAAGTGGAGGGTACATGCATTAATCGACAGGGCATTGCATGCCATTATTGCGTTGCAACCACATGGCCTCCACTCTTCCAACCTTATTAATTGGAAATCAACATGCAAACGTAACCCCGCTCTATTTTAACTTCCATTAATTAACACTTTTTTGATAATGGTGCATACAGCTGATAGCACAAGATCCCATTAGTTTTAATACTTATTACACTCATAACCGCCCACAAGACATTTAATTTGTTTATGTATTATATTATTGTTTATTACTTCACTATCCCTGCCACCCACTCTAATTAATCCACTAACTTATTTCTTTTAACTTTCTCACTACACAACTTCCTCAACTTGTATTTTATTTTTTATTTTTTATTTTTTAATAACTTAAATCATATCTTAAGCTTTACACCAAATGAATTGAAAAATTAATATTAATTTATTAATTTAATTCTTTATTTCCCTTATGCTTGCATATTAACATATTTTAATATACTTATTCATTAAGTTGCCTTATTAAGCCTTAATTTTAAATCTAATCAATACTTCAACTTTATAAAACTTTTATTTTTATTATTTCAAGGTCATTAAATTTCAATGATTTCAATCTTAACCAAGCACAAACATGATCAACACTCAGAACATTCCATCAAACAACTAACTCAAATGGACAGACCAAGCCTCAAACGACAACATGGTCAGGACAAAGCGCGGAGGGGCATTACATTAATTATCTATTTTGTTGATTGTTTTATAGATTTCTTTTAATCTATCTTTTAAAGGTTGTGATTTTAATGTGTTAAAAAATAAATATTTATTATCTTATTTATTATTTATACTTTATTGAAGAACATTAGTTATCATGTATTAGATGTAATTATTTATGTTAATTAGCTAGTAAATATTGAGAAATAAGGAGTGATCAAATTTGCAAAAAATTGTAATTGTATAATTTCCATGTAATTATAGTTAATCTATTAATCTTTATTGTAATGGGACATTACTATGAATAGTTGTGAGTTGATAAAAAAAATCACATTGTTCAATACCTTGTTAGTATTGAATTGGATTGTCAACCATCATATGTGGAAGGTGTACTACAAGATTTTATAAAACCTTACCAGTATTATATTTAAATATAAACTATTATACATGGAAGGAACACTTATCCCTACTATTTTAATATATTGAGTTCATTTTATGATGTTCATGATTTACAAGTGACCTTGAGTATAATTAAAGTCAATGTTTTTGACACAAGGAAGAAAGAACATGTACAAATGATGCCATCTACAAAATAAATTTGGTTAAAGTAGTTTCCTATTATACTTTCCTTGGTGTACCTTTCATGGGACAAGAGGATTATGAAATTTTAAAAGAGATAAAACAATGAGATAAATAATCAAACTAATTTAGCTTTCCTTTTACCTTCCAATCCCATAGATTGAGCTAAAGTGAATGCACCCAAAATCCACTTGATTTTCTCTCTTTTATTAAATTAACTTGCATGGATGTGGATTGATCTCAAATGAAACACAATATTGGCAATATTGAATAAATTTTGAAGGAAATTGGACAACATAGATTTAGCATAAGATGGAGATATGATAGTTTCGAGTGGAAGATTTAATTTATAGGTTTTTAGTGGATAGAATGGATGGTTGAGATGGATTGAGAGATAGAGGGCTAGGAATAAAAGAGAAGGTAGAGGTTTATCCTTGTGTCACAATGTGGAGGCTTGAGAAAATGATATGTTGCATGGTGAAGAGGGCTAGGTGTGCTCACACATGTGTGAGCACATCATAGAAAAACAAGGACATGAAAATTTGAGAAGAAATGATAAATGTAAGAGGGATGCAATCTAGGAGTGTGAAATGTGGGAAATAAAGAAAAGAGTAGGGTGGCTAGACATGGGTAAGAAGATCTCACACATGTGTGATAAACCAATAGCAAGTGTGCTCAAACGATGAGGTGGAATATGATAGTTATTTATGCATTCTCACACATGTCTGAGCATTTAATAGGGTATGGAAACCTGTCACATTACTACAAATTTAGATCTTGATCCATGTAGATAAAATTAATGGCTAGGATTGAGTGAGGGTGAGGTGGAAGTTTAAATTGAAGAAATTTTTTAATTAAAATTAGGGAGGATTTAGTTAATTAATTAATATAGTTTAGAAGAATTAATTACTGGGGGCTAAGGTTGAGTAATTAAATTAATCAACCTTTGGAAGAAGGGTGACAACATAATAAGTTAAATATAATTTAATTACTTAATTATGGGGATACATGATAATTAATTAAATAAATTATTTCCATTAAATAAATCCATCCAAGCATGTTTGTAATGTTAATTAAATATTTTTTAATTATTTAACTAACCATTCTAACACTTCTTCTTACTAATTGAATAAAATATATGTACCTATTCAATTAATTTAACTCATTCAACCTTTTCTTCTAATATTCCTGCCTTAATTGAATAGATCACATTTATTTAATTAAGTCAATGAATTCCTCAAAATTCTCCCATATATTAAATAAATACATAGTTTTTTTTAATTCCTCTTAAATCCCCATCATCATTAGTTGAATAAACAAATCAATTTTAGTAAGCTAACAAATCATTTGCATATTCCTCCAAGAAATATAACTAAAATAATAAAGAGTCAATCTTGCACAAGGCTCCAAAATCTTGAACATGGATATAGGTGCACAAGGCTCCAACAAAAAAAATTTCAATCTCTATATTTTAATTCTCCTCCATCCTTACCCTAATCATGTGTAACAATAAAATGATGCCACTTTGTGTCTTCTTATTCTCCCCTAAATGTTAATCAACCCTAATCCTCCATTTCACAAGATATAGTCTAATCCATCCCACCAACCCATCTAAAATATATAAATTGAATCATCCCCAAGTCATTTTCAAGGAAGAAGATGAAATGCAACAAGGTTATGGTATAGAACTAGGCAACCACACTCCACTTGAACAATCAATCATTGCTTGGAGAAAAAATTTGAGGCTAGATAAAAGGTTTTTGTTATAAGATATTTCATTCCTTTTTTCATTATTTAAGTATTTATTTTTTTATAATCCAAGTTGCACACTTGATATAAGGTATAATTCACAATTGATACTTATTTCTTATTGTTTAACCTTGTATTTTACTATCCATAACTTCTCACAAATTATGAATATTTATGATGAAATATTTATTTTTATCAAGTTTATATTATACATGAGCATCTAAAATACAATTTCAATGGTTTGATGTATCATGTTTTCTTTATATTTAATTTATAATTTTGGCCCATGCTTTTATTGTTTATCTATCTATTCCTAGTCCACATGAGGAAAATATGGAAATAGGCATTTTCTCTCTTGTTTTATCTTCAAATCCTTGTTCTTCCACTATCCACATGGCTTATATCTACAAAAGCCCTAGCTTTCATCACAACATACCATATATTAAGGCTATAAATGACATAAAAGTGAAGCATCTGAATATGAGAGATGAATTCATTTCTTAGATAACATTACTCTTTATTAGTTATCAATAACTTTTATTTTTTATCTTTCTTTATCCTAACTTTATGCTCATATGTCCATGTTCCTAGTTAGCATGTGGATGCCACAAATACACCTTTAGTAGTGCATGATGATACAAGTGATTTAAAAAAATTGTTGTATTGTTCATCACATTTCTTCCTCATGCTTTATTTTATTTCTATTTGGTCATTTTTTATTATTCTATGTATGTTGTAATCCCCCTTACCTATTCTTCCATTTACCTTATGTGTCCTTATATTTTCTCTAATTACAACTTATTTGGTGTTCTCTTCAAACTTCTTTCACCTTCTATATTTGGTTGCATTCTTATCTTCCCCAATTGTAGAGTCATTTTAGATTCCATTTTCCTTGTTTGACATATTTCCTCTTATTATTTTTTATATTATCTTTATTCCTATACTTTACTTACCATTGTATTATTCTTTTATTTCCTACTTGGGTTGCTCGAATGCCTTTTTCATTGCTATATCATTATTTTTGGGTAATAATTAAGCCCCCGACCATGTGTACTAATTTTCCCATGTCTTTAACATACAAAATTACATTGGAGGACAACATTCCATCACCTGTTTATAGCTTGGAGCTTTATGTCTATATTTTCAAGTTACATCAATAGCATCATTCGATCCCCCATACCATTTGCACTTTTATCTACATTAAGGATTAATATTAATTCACCTTTCTCATACCTCTTTTACTTTCTGAGCTTCATTTTGCCACTTTGTACAAATATATATATTTAGCTATCTATATGCTTTTATGGTCACATCCAAACATATTAATTAGTTTTAACTTCATATGTATGAACTCCACATTATTTACATTATCACTTATACCATAATTCTTATCATGACATTTTAGGCTATCTTATGTGACCATGCTACTTTAACTATCAAATCATATTGACATAATCATTTGTTTCATTTGGGAGAATTGTGGATCAATCCTTTTCCATTTTAGTCATTATTTTCGTATCTTTACATATGGGATGCAACAAGCATTTCCCTATACATATTTTTACTTCATTGCATCATCATTCCCATGAAGGGCCTCTTATTTGATAAAACATTTTACACATACATATTATATTGTTGTTCTCGCATGACCCGTTTGATCTCACATAGGAGAATTGAACATTTCCCTTTATCACATTGAGGGTGATGGCACCTTCAAATTTCACAAATTTGAAGTTCCCATAATAAAAAATCTAGCCTTGCACACTCAAAAGTGCCCCTAAAAAATTTGCCCAAGTGACCTACTTTGGAGGGTCATAATTTAGAACCAATTATTGTTCATGCCAAACCCCTCTGTGAGCATATTCATTTGTCATTTGTGTACATGAATGTCATTTTTTAGCTTGCCCTGATGAGTTTTGATAGGGTTTTGAAATGAAAAGCTAGAGGGTTTTGGGACTATTTTGTTGTTTGCAAACTCTCCGTCCTATGAAGTGGCCTCCTATTCAAGCTAATATTTGATAGTTGGATTATTTTCATGAAAAATAGATTGGTTCCATGCATTCCCCTTATATTCATATACTCCCTTGTCTGATTTCAGAGCCCTGGGATATGATTTTCTATTTTTACCTGGTCAAAAGCAAATGCAATTTGTTCACCTTTTACATCTGCAATTCTAGAATGTTTCAAGGTGGTCAAATTTGACCCCTAATATCTTGTGAAGAATGATGATTGATGGAGAACCCTCTTGCACACATGATCATTGGATCTAAATTATCTATTGTTTCTAGTGGTAGCTTCCCTAAAGGTGATTTGGTATTTTTCAAGATGGTGACTTGGTGAGCCATAATTGGTTTTGGATAGGTGTAGTTGTAGAAAATTCTGAGTGAGCCACTTTGACATTGAATATCTTGCATCTCGAGATCTCTTTTCATGAACGATTTGTTGCATTGAGTTCTCAGGTCAAATCTCTGCATGCTTGTACATTTTTATGGCTCTAGGAGGTTGTTTGACTTGTTTTCCGGGGCAATTCGAAAGACCACTTGGCAAGTTTTGATCACTATGCAAACATGCTGGAAAGCATATTTTAACGACAAATCACTTCAATTTTTCATGCCAAGAATATTCAGAGGAAGCCTCAGATCAAATCAGGGTTAAAGCTTGTTTGAACATGTGTCACACTATTGTTGAGTGAGCGTCCATGTTAGAATACCATTTCACGAAGGCAGTCATAATCATTTGAAAAGTTTCAAATACTATTTTCAAATCTATTTACAGCTTAACCATGATGAATTTTTGGGTGACCATAAAGTTTTTGACATTGGGCTGTATTGTGAATTTTTCAAAACCTACTCTTAAAACATTCTAGGTGGAGTTTAATGATGAGATTGTTGAGCACAATGATGGATACAGGGATTTTTCTAAAAATGAACTCCTTCAGCCTATTGTTCATGATAACAATATGGTCCAGGAAATATGCCAATACATAAAAGTTGGCCTTCGCAAAGAAGCATGTTACAACAACAATTATTGCTCTTCAACACGTTGCAATGTTAGTTTCGGCTATTGAACAACTCTGAGTAATGGAAACCAGACATCAATATAAGGAGGCCTTTGGACATCTAATATTGTTTGGTTGTTGGAACAACTATATGTTACTCGAAAAGAAAATCAATTATACAGTCTTTTGGGTGGCAGTGGCAACTTTAGGACAGTGAACTGAAGGATCTCTAATAGACCTAAAACTTTTGTAGGTTGTTTTGTTGATAGGAAAGTCTTATTTGTCTCTTGGGAAAGCATACAATAATGATAAAAATTTGCGCTGGGCACCATGGGTAGGAGAGTTGGGTCGCTCATTGTATGGGTCCATGCCCTCGAGTTTATAAGGGGTTAGCATAGTCAAAGCACAACCTAAATGATAAAGGCACATGCATTGGGCTATTTATTTCTCAACCATGACTGCCTTCAGCATCAGTAATTATGAATGGATTGTCCAAATAGAATGTGTGTCTCTCTCATCTTTTCACAACATCAAAAGGGATCCAGAGATGTGACTACATTGTTGGGTGGAAGCCTTGTTGATATGAGACATTGGTGTTGTAACGTGACCACATTCTTGGGATAATGCGGCCAATGAACAAGTTGGAAGGGGTTTTTCTCAAAAACATTCAGCACCTGCAGTGAAAATGTATCAAAATTGTTTGGGTAAATTCTATTTCGCTCTGCACCCAATGCTTACCATATGCAGCTTGAACGCATCATGGAGTGGAAGCATTCTACAGTTTTGAGCAGTAAAGAGAACTATTGAAGCAACTCACAATGACTCATTGCAAACGATTTGCACGCTCATGTTTCACCTAGAGATGGGAATCATTTTGCAAGAGCTTTCTGCCATCATAGGAGTGATCAAGGAACAAGGAAATACATATTAGGAGGGTCGAGCATTGTTTGCAACAAGTCTTGGCACAAAGTCTGGGATATTTGTATGCTACAGATAGTAGCCATCATGCTAAATGAGAAGGTGTCGATTTACATTGCAAGGAAAATCCCTCACATAGTGCTTGCAGATGAAATGTTGTAGAAAATTGTTTGAGGAAGCTTTTTTTTTGGCATGGCTTTGAAGGATGATAGAAGTTACATTGTGATGCATTTGCTCGCTACCATGGGCAAGGAGAGTTGCAGAAAATTTAGCAGCAGAGCAATAACAAATAATGAATGAGTTAGGGTAAGCTAGAACAACGAAACTTAAAGTGTAGGGTTTTGCATCGCCCATCACCATAATGGTCTCCCTTCTCCAACTTTCTTTGGTGATGCGTGATGCTTCATTCTATTTCTCACTCATGTTGTATTTGTCTCCATTTTCTTGTTTTTTTTTTTTGCTGTGTGATGTGCTTAAAGGAAAGGACTTTGGTTGGCTCGTAACAAGCTTAAATTGTACGGGTAAATATAAAATATTTGGAGCCCTCATAATTTTAAAGTAAAGACTTTAAAATATAAGGTAAAATGAAAGGGGGCACAGGTAAATTTTTTCTTGAGGAATTTTTTTAAAAATATCTTTAATGTTAACGGGAAAATATTTCAAATAAAATATTTGAAATATTGTGGGCACGATGAAAGCTGAAAAGGGGGTTAAATTTCTCCATTATAAGTATTTGCTTTATGAAAAGGGGGTTAAATTTCTCCATTATAAGTATTTGTTGTACTGGAGTGAAATGTAGATGCATGGGTAATATTTAATTTTGCTCGGTTGAGAGTGAAAGTGAAAAATATGAATGGGGTGGGTAATGTTTTATAATGCCTCATTAAAATTAAAATTCTCACCCCAGTTTTAAAAATTTGAATAAGTTATCTATATTATTTTAAAAATATGTAATAATAGAATATGTAGCAAATTGAATGTAATTTCTAAACTACTAGGTTTATTTTTTTTTTTAAATCTATTTGGTGAAATTTTGAAATTTTAATGAGTAGTACTTAAATTTCGGGAAAAATAAAAGTAGGTGTTTGTTTGACCACCCTAACCACAATAAAATGATAATATTTTTTTATAAGATTTTAGAAATAAGTAGATGACTCATGTCCCGATGTGATGCATAATTTTTTGTAATTTTTTTTCAAGTAAATAATTAATTATGAATTTTTTATTACAACTTTTAAAAAATATTAAAACTCATATGTCTGACCACCTTAACTTGGTCAAACCTTCATGAAATTCTTTTTTTTTTAATCCTATCGTATGCGAAGCATAGAATGTGATGCATGTTTTAGATTCAAAAATTGTGATACCATTTGAAAGTTATAGATGTTTTTCAATCAACCTATCAATTAGGACTTTAGTCATAATTCAAATAGAAAATGAATAATAATTATTTATTAAATTCAAAGTAAAGCATAATTTATATTGGTGGAAAGCTTCACTCTTCTTTAAAAACCCTTTTTGTTTCATCAATTTTGGGTAAAAAGAAAGTCATCAGCCACATACCCTATATATACCTATCATATCACCACTTTTTGACTCACCATAATCCTGCACATACCCAGGTGCAAAGTAAAATGGCATAGGGGAAGGATTTTGGTGCCTGTGAATAACTAAGTGTATTCATCGTTGAAAGGAAATGATTTTAAATGTAAAATGAGCATAAAGTTTGGCACTAATATTCTTTACTGGGAAAGAATTTTTCACGGGCAATATCAAATGATTTTTAGCTCTGAACAAAAGGGTGTTTTGCAGTTGGTGAAGCATAAGCAGTGTAAATTTTTTACAAAGGAGCAAATATTTTCTCAACTATAGGGTAAAATGGAAGATGAGGTGAGGATTTTTCACAGAGAGGTGGTTTTTCTGTTGCAAATTGGTTTTCAAAATAAGGTGGTTTTATTGCAAATGAGGAGAAATGAGAGAAGCTTTTTTCCAGTTTCTTGTTGCTGATCAACGAAGGATGAAGCTTCCAGGTGTCTTCAACGGATTAATTTTGGGGCTCTTCTTCTTTCTATATCTTCTCTTATTTTCTCCTGGTAAAGGATTCTGAATTTTTGTATGGACTAGGTAGATAGAAAATGTTAAGTTTGAGTCACAGACAAAATATGCAATGTAATGTTTTGATTTCACAAGTAAACATCAATTAGTTTGTGCAAACAAAGTATGACTATCATCAAATTGTCTATGAATTTGTATACTTTAAATCACATGAATTTAAAGTGTTCAAATATGTAAATAGATTGGTTTTCAGAACAAGGTGGTTTAGGTTTAGTGTTGAATTCTATTTCTCAATTGTTGAGTGAGTGTTGATATACAAAAAATATAGCCAAATTTGAAGTTGTCAAGACTTGCTATATTTTAATTGGGAATTATCTACTATAAAATGCAATGTTTGTGCATAATTGAAATAAGTCTTTAGGCATTGTAAAGGGAGACCCATCTTGGTCCTACAGAGCCAGAATTGTAGGAGATTTCAGTCTTTAATTGAATCTTGTTCGTTGGCCAAATCTATTTTTGAGTTTGGGTATGAGAAAGTGGCTATTTTTAGGACTTATTAGATCTTTTGATTTTGGAAACCAAAAGATTGATGACTTCGCTGGGGAGAAGTGAATTATTCTATTATTTCTATCCTAGAACCTTCAGTGCAAATTTTTTGAAGTCCATTTGGAAAGAGTGAAAAGAATGAATGAATGATTGGTTTAGACATTGAAGAAGTTCCAAATCTGCAAATTGATGTGTAGCAGCCCAAATTAAAAAGACTATGAAGAGACTCTACTGGAAGAACTCAAAGAATTTATTTGCATTGATGAAGATATCCTTGCTTCAAAGGTTTTCCTCTTGTTGAAGAGGTGGTGACTCTACTCTATAATTTATGCACATAAAGGGTTGTTGTTTGTTATTATGACCTAAAAATTCTCTATTCAAAGTTGTAATAGCTGGAGATGTGAAGGTACATAGTTCTCTGAATATTTTCATTTGTTGGATATGTCATATTAAGTGCAATTGTTGTTCCATTTAAATTATTTGTATAAGTATCCACAAATTTTCTACAATGGATGGTTAGAATGAATTTGTATATCCTAGGTATTTACATCCACTTGCATTATCATATGTTTCATGCCCAGGTTGCCACCATGTTAGCAACTATCCTAGTGATTTTTCATTTTGTCATTGTAATGATTATGCAAACTAGTTAAACCAAAATTTGCAAGTATCTATGGATCATCAAATGGAAATAACCATGTCATTAGAAGCCTTAATATAGATTGCCAAGAAGCTTTAGAAATTTGATAATTCTCAAACATTTAACACCACAAAGTACATGAACCCAAGTGTGTATAAGCCTAGGCTGAGCCAGAAATGGAAAGTTACAGTGTTGGAGAGGAAAATTCAAGACTTGAACAAAAGGATGATGTCTCAACAAGCCCAACTAAAAGATAACCATACTATATCTACTAGCCAAAATATTACACCTTTTGTCAATTCTTTTGATCTTGTATAACCAATTAGACTTGTCATGGATTAATTACAAGGTTGAAAGTATGCCAACTCAAGTCTATAATAAAATTATTAGATTTAATGAATACAATGTGTGTGAAGGAGATGCACATATCCAAAGTTTTTATAGCTTCATGAAGAAGCATTCATTTGGGGATCAGGATATGTGGATGAGATTTCTTGTTAGATCTCTTGAAGCAAGAGCTAGGAACTGGTACTTAAGTTTTCCCAAGAAGTCCCTTTCCTATTGGGATAAACTAGTGAATGCTTATAGAAGAGAATTTGCAAAAGAATAGGTTCTAACCTTGTCACAAGGTTAAAGCATATTAAAAAACAAGATGAAGAGTCAAGCATTACTTTCAGTCATAGATTTGCTATTGCTATCTCATTAATCCCTAAAAATTTCAAACCCAGTACCTCAGATTGCATTCATATGTATTTTGAATCTTTTGAGGAGGGATCTAGTGCACTATTAAAGGATTTTAGAATATTGAGTATGTAGATGACTTACACATGTTTAGATAATATGGAGAAAGTGAGGAATGAATATGTGCAAAGTCTGCTATCTTCAATTGTGGGTAAACGTGTCAATGAAAGTAGCAATTGTTTGAATACAAATGATTAGATGTTTTTAGTTTTAAATACAGACAAGTGCATACTTGAGAAAAAAAAAGTTAAGAGTGATGCAATGTCTACCATTGATGATCATGACAGTGAAAATATTTGTGTCTATCCTCACGAGGATGTAAATGACCAACTCAATGATGACACCTAGTCCAATACTAAAATGCAAAAAGATGTAGATTGCTATCATGACAACCCAAAAGTAAGCAAGAATGAAAAAATGGAAAGCCTATTCTCTGTGATGGATTGTGACCATGCTTTTGACAGGGTTGTTAGCAATTCAATCTCCTATGATTGGGGAAATCCTATTTATGATTAGTCCATTGAGTTTTTAGATTTTGATGATGGTGATATCATGGTATATATTTATTTACAACTTGGTAATGCATGTAGTTCTAGTGGAGGTTAAGGAGATGAAGTGATTGAAAGAATGAATCGGAATAATGGTTTATTAAGTAGTGAAAAAATTTCAAATATGTTTACCACTGAATATCAGAAATGTACACATGTGAATAACCCTTAGTTGTTGTGTGTGGATCATATTGATTTTGAAAATGATGATAATCTTCACTATGCAAGGTATGATGCATGTGTACCTGATCTTCCTTCCCGTTATGAACTTGTTCATCAACATGATGATAATGTGGATAAAGACAAGCAACCATTTGATTGTAATGATGCATTGTATGATGAGTATGAAAGTATGCATGTTGATGCAAGTTCAAAAATTTGTTTTGATGAATTAGAAAAATCAGATAACCATGAGGTTTGCATACCCAATGAGCCAAGTCTTGATAATTTTAATGTAGATTTGGAAAAGTGTTTGTTTACTAACTAGATGAGCCTAGTCATGTGTCTTTTCATGTGGATGTGGATGCTGATTTCAAAGTAAAATCAGATTATATTTTTTAACCAAAATTGCTCACTTTTGAACAAGCTTGGGATGTTGAAGACGTTGATATGTTATTTTCAGAGGATAAAAAAGTCATTAAGGATGAGGATAAGTTAGAAATTCTTGATGATTCTTTATACCAGCATGATGGAGGACAGTTACAGAGTGTTCCAATCTATGAGTGTATCTCTTTATATACACTTGGTGATAGTTTCATGATGTACAAGATATTTTGGTAAGTTCTTGTGATAGTTTCACCTTTGACATGCAAACTAGTAATTAAATTGAGCTTGATAGTACCAGCCATGTGGCAGAATGTGAGTGTTATTTTGTCAGCTAGAAGAAGTTTTCATAAACTGTTGCAATGTGCAAAACATTGAAGAATATTGTTTTAATCTTGAGAATGATTTATATGATAAACATGGTAATGGTTGACACATGATAATCAATATTTTAAGAGTATGCTTGATTTTCAAATGCATGGTAATTGTGAATATGTTGATAATGTTGTATATGATGGGTTGTTGGGAGATGCCAGCATGTTTAATCAAGAAGATTGTAGTGATATTTTCATATTGTCTTCGATGAAATGTGATGAGAATTTTTTCTATGACAAAGGTAAGAAGATACATATAGTTCTTGGTGGCCTTGGGCCATTAGATGTGGTTTGACTTGTCAAACCAAAGTAGTGGGGGGCAAAGATGATCTTTTGACTCTCGCCAAATGAAGTAGGCACTCGGTTTGCTTCTCTAGAGGATCTAAATTATTTCCATGCCCATAGGGGGAATACATCCCCAGTCAGAGCCACTATTGTAACCTTCAAATTTCACAAATTTGAAGTGCCCATAATGAAAAATCTAGCCTTGCACACTCAGAAATGCCCCTAAAAAATCTGCCCAAGTGACCTACTTTGGAGTGTCATAATTCAAAGCCAATTAATTTTCATGCCAAACTCCTCAATGAGGATATTCATTTGTCATTTGTGTAAATGCATGTTAGTTTTTAGCTTCCCGTGATGAGTTTGATAGGGTTTTGAAATGCAAAGTTGGAGGGTTCTAGGACTATTTTGTTGTTTGCAAACTCTTTGTCCTGCGAAGTGGCTTCCTATTCAAGCTGATATTTAACAGCTAGATGATTTTCATGAAAAATAGATTGGTGCCCTGCATTCCCCATAAATTCATATAGTCCCTAGTTCAATTTTAGAGCCCCAAGATCTGATTTGCTATTTTTACCAAGTTAAAAGCAAATGCAATTTGTTCACTTTTACATCTACATTTCGAGAATGTTTCAAGGTGGTCAAATTTGACCCCTAATATCTTGTGAAGAACAATGATTGATGGAAAACCCTCTTGCAAACATGCTCATTGGATCTTACTAATCTATTGTTTCCAGTGGTAGCTTCCCAAGAGATGATTTGGTATTTTTGGAGATGGTGACTTGGTGAGCCATAATTCATTTTGGATAGGTGTAGTTGCAGAAACATCTGAGTAAGCCACTTTGACATTGAATATCTTGCACCTTGAGATCTCTTTTGTTGAACCATCTATTGCATTGAGTTCTCAGGTCAAATCTCTACATTCTTGTGTATTTTCATGGCTCTAATAGGTTGTTTGACTAGTTATCTGGGGTGATTCTAGAGGCCATTTGGCCAGTTTTGATCACTTTGCAAACATGCTGGAAAGCATATTTTAATGACAAAACACTCAATTTTTCATGCTAGGAATATTTAGAGGTAGCCTCATATCAAGTCGAGGTTAAACCTTGTTTTAAAATGAATTTTTTTAGTCGGGCTCACAAGGGGACCTAACATGCGTCACACTATTGTTGAGTGAGCGTCCATGTTAGAATACCATTTCTCGAAGGCATCCATAATTGTTTGAAAAGTTTCAAATACTATTTTCAAATATATATATAGCTTAACCATGATGAATTATTGGGTGACCATAAAGTTTTTGACATTGAGCTATATTGTGAATTTTTTAAAACCCACTCTTAAAACATTCCAGGTGGAGTTTAATGATGAGGTTTTTAAGCACAATGATGGATACAAGGATGTTTCTAAAAATGAACTCCTTTAGCTTGTTGGTCATGATAACACTATGGTCTAGGAAATATGTCAATACTTAAAAGTTTCCCTTTGCAAAGAAGCATGTTACAACAACAATTATTGCTCTTCATCACCTTGCAATGTTAGTTTCAACTATTGAACAACTTCGAGTAATGGCAACCATGCATCAATATAAGGAGGCCTCTAGACAACTTGAAGCAATAATTTGAGTCACCATGGGACAAGGTCACAACACTATTTTATCTTGTTTGGTTGTTGAAACAACTATATGGTACTAGAAAATAAAATGAATTATACAGTCTTTCAGGTGGAAATGGCAACTTTAGGACACCAAATTGAAGGATCTCTAATAGACCTAAAACTTTGGTAGTTTGTTCTATTGATAGGAAAGTCTTATCTGTCTCTTAGACAATCATACACTGATGATAAGAAATTGTGTTGGGAAGCATGGGTGGGAGAGTTGGGTTGCTCATTGTATGGGTCCATGCCTTTGAGTTTAGAAGGGGTTAGCATAGTCAAAGCACAACCTAAATGATAAAGGCACAAACATTGGGCTATCTATTTCTCAACCATGATTACCTTTAGGATTAGTAATTGTGAATGGATTGCCCAAATAGAATGTCTCTCTCTCTCTCTCAACTTTTCACAACATCAAGAGGGATCTAGAGATGCGACTGCATTGTTGGGTGGCGGCCTTATTGATATGAGACATTGGTATTGTAACATGACCACGTATCTTGGGATAATGTAGCTAATGAATAGGTTGGAAGGGGTTTTTCTCAAGAACATTCAATACCTGTAGTGAAAATGTATCAAATTTTTTTAGGGAAATTCTATTTTGTTTTGCACCTAATGCTTACCATATGTAGCTTGAAAGCATCATGGATCAAAAGCATTTTGCAGTTTCAAGTAGCAAAGAGAACTATTGAAGCAGCTCACAATGACTCATTGTAGACAATTTTCATGCTCGCATTTCACCTATAGATGCGAATCATTTTGCAAGAGCTTGCCTCCAATAGAGGAGTGATCAAGGAACAAGGAAATATGTATTGGGAGTCTTGCTCGCATTGTTTGCAACAATTCTTGGCACAAATATTGGTAGATTTGTTTGCTACAGATAGAAACCATCATGCTAAATGAGAAGGGATTGATTTACATTGCAAGGTAAATGTTCTAGAAAATTTGTTTGAGGAAATTCTATTTTGGAATGGCTTTGAAGGATGATAGAAGTTGCATTGTGATGCATTTTCTTGCCACCATGGAAAAGGAGAGTTGCAAAAAATTAAGTAGCAGAGCACGAAAAACACAAAGAATGAGTTAGGGTAAGCTAGAACAATGAAACTTAAAGTGTAGGATTTTGCATCACCCATCACCGTAATGGTCTCCCTGTAAAAGAGGGGGACCACCATGTGCAAGACCCCAAGTCAAGGAAGGCCAAGGTGCGGAAGGTTTCCCTAACTTACCTTAGCTTAACGAGGTGTTAGGATATGCAGGACGAGAATGATGAGGACTATAAAGCCCTTCAATCACTCTATGGACCCGAAATACATGATGGGGCTAGGCAAGCCATTTTCCAGGTTCAACACTACGCCTTAGGAAGCTCTTTTCTTGAGGATGAAATCATGGTCCTTGGATGACAATGCGGCGCGCTGGAGTCTCTAAAGTGTGTTGGTGTGTGTACGACTAGACAACTATAGAGACAAGGTCAAACCTAAGAAAACAAGATAACATCCTAGCTAACTATTACTAAAGGGCCAAAATAATGTGATTAAGTAAATGAAATAGTCTCTAATGTGATAAAACAAAAATGCAAGAGTTAGGGTGGCAAGAAGGATCTCACAAAGAAACTTTTTGGCCAGCTAGCTCCTTGAGAACACATTCACCTACACACAAAGAGGAGGAAAATGTTGGGTGGCTGTATAGGGGCCTGCCTCAGTCAGATTCTTGCTTTGGTGTTTCCACCTCCACAGAAAGCCAAGTTTGCAACAATGGAGAAAAAAGTGTAATAAAGAAGTGAATGAACTAAAGAGCACTAAAACACTACAAAACAATAAATGTGCTTACTCTACCAAGTAATAGAGGAGAGGAGTGGAAAGGTTACCACCTCCACCAAGAGTGCTCAAGGCTACTTTGGGGAGAAAATGAGAGTACTCGAGCCTATGTTGCAATGGTGTTTGGTTCCACACTTGCTCTATTGAAGTGATTGAGTGGTGAATTTGTTGCAATGGAGTAGAAGAATGCTGCTTGAAAGCTTGAGGGTGAGTGCAAGAGTATGAAAGTGAGCTTGTGAATGAAGTGAAGAAGTTAGAATGCATGTAGTAGGTGAGAATTTGAAGAGGAGATGAAGAAAATGACCATATTCAAGTCGGTTGGCTGAAGAGGGTGTTACAACTTGACTTCCAATGAGAAGTGTAACACCTCTAAAGGTTTAGTTGCAAGAATCTTCCAAGGAGGTAAGTGTGTCGTGTGGATGTCTATGCATTACGATGGAGATCACGATAGAAATTCCCCCACCGACACTCAAAATAGGAGCCAAGTCTGATAAAATCAATGGTCTTAGGTGTAATTAAGCCTCCAAACATAGTTTTCTAAGGTGGATAAAGGAAAAAAAGGAATTTGCATAAAGGGTGAAAATTCACTCTTATACACTTTTCCCCCACTTTAGCAAGTACGAGTACTAATGAGTGCTTGGTAAAGTAGATCAAGGAAAGAGAAAGGCTAGAAATGTATACCTAATTCATCAACGAAGAAGACCATGATCTGGCAAACCTGAAGGTGCAGGGAAAGAAAAGGACCTCATAGCTTCTTGAAACTATGAAGTTGAAGAAAGACAACATCTTACAAGCCCACAGACTTGCAAGGAGGCAACCCCCAAGATCTCTCGCATGAAGTAAGCCGTGTGAAGTAAGCTCCTTATAGGGCCAAAAACCTACAAGGAAGGTGTCCCCCAAGAATTCTAGCATGGAGGAAACCCAAAGGGAGTTCCCTACAAGCTCTCAAGCTTGTAGGGAGGTATCCCCCAAGATCTCTCACATGGAGGAAACCCAAGAAAGCGGACTCTGTCGAGATAAGAAGTGCCACATAGGTAAGTAAGGGGAAAGTCACACAAACCATCGATAATTTGGAAGTCTTTCAAATGGGTCCCTCGAGAACCCTTCAAAAGAAGAGGGATCCACTCAATGGATGAGATATTTGAAAAGAAAGGTCTAGTCAAGCTACCCCCAAGCTAGATGCAAATGATTTCACTCAAGATAAGATCTTTCAAAAGGGCTCCCTCAGGAACCCATTGTGAAGAAGGGGGTCCACTCAAGGGACATATGATTAAAAAGAGGATGTTTTCTTTCTTAGAGCAATCCATCATCAAGGGATTCTTTTGAAAGATGTTCAATTCATCAAGGAATTCGAAAGGAAGAATATCTCCCATGTGAGGGGAAAGTCAAAGATGTTCCTGCTTTGGAGGAAGGTTTCCAAGTCCTTTCTTTATGAGCCCGTGATGAAGGAAACATGTGCCATTAGGGTTCCAAGTTGTGAATGCGATTCTAAAGAAAGGTTTGCGAGGATTTTCAAAAGAGATATGTTGGCAATGAATGCATTTTCTAAAAATTGAAGTGTTGAAGAAAGGGTTTTGTCACACATGAGACATACAACTCAAGCAAAGAAGATAAAGAGAAAAAGAAAAATGAAGGGAACAAGGGGATCTAGTTTAGTGAGGTTAGATCTTTCCAAGCTCATAATAGGTAACCACGGTGCAAGAAAAAATATCATCAATCCCCAACCAGATCAGGAAGAATGCATGGAAAATAAAATAAAAATAAAAAATTGGGTCAACATGGAAGGGAAGCCTAAATGCCCCCAATGCTTTGCATCATCCCCAATTTATTGAAAACCAAGCACAAACATGGGAGAATGATGATTCAAATAGAAGAAGGTTTATGACAAAAAAACTGTGCCTATATCCAAGAACCAAGAAGGGTGATGAGGGTCATCCAGGAACACATAGCATGATCATGTGGGAACACATCACAAAACACACACACACACACAAAAGATCAAGAAGAGGTCTCCTCCTAACATTGATTGACTAAGAGTTCATTTTCTTTCCACTCTAGGTCATCATAGGGGGAAGGAGGACAAGCCTACATTGGTAGGATGTTAAAAGGAGGAGCATCCATCCCTCTCACAACAAGGGCTAAGGAGGAAGGCCCCTCGAGGTCCCCTCCTCTGAGCTCTTGTGGAGCTAGGGTCAATGATTTTGTGAAGATCACTGACAAGGTCGGGACTTCATCCATAGAGTTAAACATACACTCTACAGGAGCACCATGCCTCACTTCAGTGGCTGGGGCAAGTTGTGCCTGAGATTCACCGCTAGGCTCACCGAATGACTTGGGAGTGGTGACAAACTTAGGGGAAGTCGTTACTGGTTCTATCACCAAGATAGAACAAGTCAACATGGGGCCACCTTGTGGAGAAGGAAGGATCCTCTTACTTCCTTCACTACTAGAAGGACCACACTCCACCTTTTTCTTCATTAGAGGAGACGAACTCCCCATAGACGAGGATAAAGGTGCAGAGGAAGAGGAGGAAAGAATAGTAGTGGACACAATCGAGGTATTAGTCATATCCACAGGTTTCGGGAAAGGCTAGATATCTAGAATGGACATTAGCAAAGGTGGATCCACCAAAGGAGCAATGAACACCTATACCCTCTTGGGGTTAGGTGCATTCATACTCGCAGCAAAAGCCAGAAGTAGTTTGGGACTAGACTGAAGAGAAGCAGAAGGAAGGGGAGAGGAAGACTTTGTAGGAGGCCCTAAAGTAGGGGTGGTCATTTGTTCCTCCTTCCTTTGCAAGGTGGCTTGCTTAGCCAAGAGAGTCTTTCACCAATACTTGCACTCATGTGCAAGGCTATTTTCACGACTCTTTGAGTTGGAGGCTAGAGGAGGCTAGGGAATAGAAGGCTCCTGCTCAACCATAGGGATGTCCACTACAGCCATTTCTAGTGGAAGAACAGATTCCTAAAAGGGAGCAGGAGGAATACGTTGAGAAGTAGTAGGGGAGTCAGCTCAAGAGCCTCAGCATTAGGCATCTTCCCATTCACTACTTTAGGAGTAGGAGCGAGAGGAGACTACAAATAAAATTCCCTTCTGGAACTTTTCTTTATGTCGTATAAGTAGTACCACGATCTAGGGTATTCATTAGGGAGATCCAAGATCCTAAACTTGGGCCTGCACCAAGGAGGAATCATCGGAATTAGAAACTAGCCATCAGGTTGACTCATCCAATACTCTTCCCAAGAAAGGGGAGAGGATGAAGAAGTCTAGGAGAAGATGACCTTCTCTTTACCTTTATAGAAAGGAGAGGGAGTCGGCATGGACTTTTCCCCTCCCTTTTGGGAAGAGAGAGCAGTCAGTACATGCTTCTTCTTCTCCTCTTGGGAAGAGGAAGCAACTACTTGTTTTATCATGGGAAGGGTCAGTTTTGGCTATCCTTGGCCCCCAATTTTATACTTTACATAATTCTTTTAAATTAGGTTCATTCTTGGATGAAGCGGACCTACTAGGAAGGGCCAAAAGTGATCTAATAGATATCCACCATGAGACACCAAGGGCTAATATCTAGTTTCATGCACTACATGCACGATGCCTTCATGGGAGAAATTTAAACACTTGTGAATAACAGAGGTGATTCCATTCATGGAAGCTAGCCAAGGTATGCCTAGCTTTATCTTGAACAAATCTGACTCTAGGATAATATCAAAAACCATGTCAACAACCCTAGGTCCAACTAGGATGGACAAAGTTATCGAGCCATAAGGTTTGAGACACATACCATTGTGTGTATGAATGGTAGATTTTGTTTCTTCATATTCTTCCCCTTGTAATGAATTTAATATTAGTGTTTCCTCTATGATAACATTCACATGGCTCGTGAGGTCTATCAAGACTCCTATCACAATGTTACCATTGATGTGAGTGGGAATGTAGAGAGGCAAGGGTTTATTGTTTAAGGGAAAATATTGTGATGTGAATGTTATGTTCAACGAACTAGGTGTAGGAAGAGTAGTAGAAGTCACCATGACAATGTTAACATAGGCCTCAAGTTGAGTAACAAAATTAGTGGAATCAATAATCATGTTAGTAGAGTGCGATGAAAATGGGTCTATGTATATGTGCAATTCACTATTAGCTTTCACCATTGGTTTGTTACCATTTTGTTTACTCCCATTGAGATGAATGGTACCATCCTCAATGTGGTCTTATATCTCATGATGCAGCCACATACATCATTTGGTATCATGTCCATCAACTCGATGGTATTTACAATAAGTGCTTCCATCGTACCAATTAGGGTAAGGCCCTTTAACAGGCATCAGATTCGGCAAGGTTACAATATTATCCTTCAACAACTTCTGCAAGATAGAAGAATAGGATTCTGATAGCTTTGTGAACTTTTTGTTATGTCTAACGCTATTGTTATCAACAATGACAACTACATTTGTAATGGTCTTACCTTTCCTAGAGATTGATATGATGGAATTTCCCTCAGTAGGGGAGTGCGAGGAGGATCCTGTGAACTAAATAACTGTTTGCTGGTACTCTCGTAAGGTTGCACACAAGTGTGAAAAAGAAGGGTGCTTCATAAGGGAAAAATTCTCATGCCAAGGCCTTTGTAAGTTCCCTATGAATACCTTATGCACATCAAAATTGGGTAGCTGATATGAGATTTGTGAAAGGAGCGCTTGGTAGAGCACTATGAAATCAATTATTTTTTCATTATCTCCTTGTTTACATCAGACGAGATCAAGAAAGGTAATCTTTGGTCCAATGTTTGCTTGAAATTTTCTAAGGAATTAATTTAAAAGTTGTTTGAATGAGAAGACAGAGTTGTTAGGCAAGGAATAGTACCACTCAAGTGTTGTGTCCTTGAGAGATTAGGGAAATAGTTTGGCCATCAATGTGTCGTGATGGAAGAATTTTGTGCACAGGGCATTAAAGGTGAACATGTGCATCTATGGATATCCTTTACCACCATACTTTTCAAATTTAGGGATATCCATTCCTTGGGGGAAGGGAGTGTTTAATATCACAACTAACAATGGGTTGTGCTAGAAGAGGGGCTGGAAGATAAGCTAGGTCGAGGCTTGGGAAAGACTCGCTAACTAGCTCTACATCTTACCCATATTCTAAATAAGGGTGTTCAAAATGGGGTCATTAGAAAATAGAGGGCCAGAGGAACCTCCTCTAGAACCACTGCCAAAGCTACCTCTAGAAACATCACTAGTGTGACCTCCGCTAGAACCACTACCAAAGCGATCACCATCGGTAGGGCCTCCGTCAGAGCCACCACCATGACCTCCACTGAAACTGCCTCCACTAGCACCACCTTCGCTACCAAATCCACCACCGCTACCAAAGCCCCCACCACTCATCCCACCAAAGTTTGGAGCACTAGATTTGACCAAGGGGGTGAAGTTAAAACCTGAGGGGACCCTGTTTACTCTGATAATTTTGGGTTGTTTAGAGAAAGAAGGGATATCGATAGAGGGGACCACATCGGCCATGTAAATGGATGTGGGAGGCATTGATACTCCTAACTATCATTCATGCTCTTCAAAATTGAGTTCTTTTACAAAGCTAGTATTGTTCGAAGGAGCACACAGTTCAGCCAGACCATGGAGGATAGTCAAAAGCTCTATTCCTATTCGATCTTTATCCATCATATGTTTTAACTCACTAACAACCTGAGCAGCTCTAGCCATCTTTGGATTTCTTTCCAAGTGGCTTTCTAAGTCACCCAGTCCTTTAGCGAGGGTGAAGACATATTCTATAGGAATTCGAATGGCCGCATACTTATCTATCAATGATGGTGTAGAAGATGTAGGGGAAGTGGGAACGTGATTGGTTTCATTGACGAATCCCATCTTGTTCCTCAACAACTACTCCTATGCAGCTAGACCAATGGCAGGATTAGAGAAAGGTCCTATAGAGAAACCAATAGAGACCTTCATCCTTTCCATCGGGAGGTGTCGTATACTTCTCCTAATGATATAACTAAAAGTTGTGGATTGGGTTGTGATGCTCATAAACCTTCACAACACTCAGGAACATGACAGTCATGAAGTACACGAGAGAGGTCTCAACACCAATGGATGAACAAATGTTGGTTTACATCGGGTTGACCAAAAATGTAAGAGAGGGGGACCACCACATGCATGGCCCCAGGTCACGAAAGGCCAAGATGCGGAAGGCTTCCCTAACTTAGCTTAATAGGGTGTTAGGATATGTGAGATGAGAATGATGAGGACTATAAAGCCCTTCAATCACTCTATGGATCCAAAATACAGGATGGGGCTAGCCGAGTCAGTTTTCAGGTTCAACACTATGCCTCAGGAAACTCTCTTCTTGAGGATGAAAGCGAGATCATTGGACCACAGCACAATGTGCTGGTGTCTGTTGGAGCCTAAAAATTCTAACCAAAATTTTGCATGAAATGATGAGGAAATAGATTGCAGCACTCTAAAATGCATTTGGGCACAAATTTTTTTTATGGTAAAATAGAGAATTTTGGTATTACATTAGTAATATCAACTTCAGCTTCCAATGAGGCTCAAAATTAAAAGTGTCATGACTTTGTAAGGGAAATTATATTGAACCAAACATTTGGATCTGAGCATTCTTGCATACGTCCTTTTAATAAAAACATAGGTATCAATTACTTGAGAAGAAACTCAGAATTCTCTCGGTAAAACATATAAGTACTACATTTATATGTAGACTCAAATCAAATAGAATAAAAGATTATTGTCAAGGCATATTCAACAGAAACACATAATAAAAAAAGAATGTAGAAATTTCATGCCCGCGATACAACCATAAGGGTTATCAAGAATCTTCAAGTATACTACAAGAGGAATTGTTTTGAAAGATGTAAATTAACTGCATAGCATCCTTTGGGAGATTGTTGGTGATACTGAATGAAATTAATTTGAAAATAGGCTCTTACGATAATAGTGTACATCATATCTCTAGCGAGGTATAAAGGAATCAAAGCTAGTGATGTGTGCTTCAATACTATAATAAGCATTTCCAAATGTTATTATTACGGTGATCTCCCTTTGTATGAAGGGATTTTGTATTTACTATATGGGTTTGGGGATGGATACTTGTTCTAGATATAAACATTGGAGATTCATTGGATAGGAAGAGAATACCATTGGACACATGATGGTATACCAACATTTAGCGAACATTGGAGCTATTGAAACCTAATATTGCATCTTTGGCTATTGGTGGATCATGAGATGAAAAATTAGAAATCCCTTTCCTTGCAAACATTGGTTATTATTGGCGCAATAAGTTTGATAGAATTTGGGATCTACTTTGTGTCATTCAGACTTCATGAGTATCAATATGAGGCATTTCAAGAAGAATACATAATGAGCAATAAATGGCACCATCCTATGATCTGTCTTGGAATTCTTTTGGCTGTAGATTTTGCAGTTTCACAATCTTTCAGAAAGTGTCATGCATTACCATGTGGAGGTAGCTTGGTGTTTTGGGAGTTGAGTATAAAATAGAATCTTGCTCTAAGACTGAGATATGAAGATTATATGAAACTATGTCACATTATGAAGAGATCGACGCCTATATATGAGCATTCTCTCTTGGATGTCATCAATAGTTTCGTGCATAATTGAGATAAGTGAGACATTAGAAGATTGTTGTCTACGTCACAAACATTTTAGAGTTCCTGGTAGTAGTGTTAAAGCTTATTCTAAAGAAGCAGGAGGAGATAAGCCAGATTTTAGAGAAAGTGATGCCTCGTCCATCTGATTGGAAAAGTCCAATCTAACCTATGTGATCTACATACCTAGAATGAATGATAAAGTTTTTTTCTATGAGGCGCAAAGATAATCTCCTACATTTTTGGAAACAACCTAAAAAGAAAACCTAAATGTATCGGGCAGATATGGGTAGTTAGAGTAAGATCTCTCCGATAGAGGGAGTTACACCGATGAGGAGTTCTCGGGAAAGTTTCATCAAAAGTCAAGAGATGAAGCTTCATCAGCAAGAGACTACACATCGATGGGAAAAATGGAGCTTATGTACACTGAAGAGGGGAAAATGGATGTTCGAGCTTGATTTAAAAGCAATCAAAAGGTGAATCAAAGATTTCATCATGTGGGAATACCAAGAAAGGGACATTCGCAAAGCAAGCATAGGTTGTGCTTTGGGTTCCCGGCTTGGAGTTTCAGGGCACTTAATAGATGAAGATGTCAAACAAAAGGTTATTTGGCCAAAGCCAATAGATGTATGCTCGATCAGTGACAACAATACGATATATATCAGCTAGAGAAGGCATTTAAGGAATTTCCAGCGTGCCACAAAAAGCCCTAAATTTAACAGAGTGACATCAATTATCGGCACAAGATCCTTCTGATGGAGTAAGTTACACCGATGGATATTTGCATAAGCAAGAGAAGGATGGTCGAGGGGACATTTTAAAGTCACACCGAGTGAAAAATTCATCGAGGAGACATTGATATCAGAAGGTGAAAATAAGAGTCTCCTCAACAAATGCATGTTATACCGAAAAGTTTGAAAATGGATAAAATAATTGAAATGCTATCGTTGAAATATGGGTAAAAACAAAGAAAGATTTAAATACGACATTGCAGACTTATTGAATGAAGATGAAGAAATAAAGTATTTTCTTTAATAAAATACTTTCATGATAATGAAATATTTTAATAAAGGGAGTTAGAAGATAAATAACTATTTTACCCACAAAGTACAAAAGATGGAATTTATAAAGTATTTATGATGGGGAGCAAAATTACCAAACTAGTAATTATTTTTATTGTGAAGAAATATAAGTGAAATATTTTTCACCAAGAGGGTTATGGAAGAGATGATTACTTTTACCCAAACAACGTAGCGGAGACATGTACATGTAAAAGGGTGAAATTAAAGATTTCTAGCAAAGGATAATTGCCAAAGTTAATTTTTCGTGAAGATGCAAAGACAAAGATTAAAGTTAAAATATTTAATTTTCCAAAACAGAAATTAATTAAATACTTTATTTGATGATGATAACTAAAGAGTTGCACCAAATGGATGTTGTGAAGAGTCACAACCCTAAAGAAACAATGTATATATGTAAAATAAAATCATGTCATTCAAAATATTAAACTTAGGAGAAATAAGAAAGTTAGGTAGTTTGATAGGATGAATTGTTGCCTAAATAAATATCATGTTGTTCATTGTAAAATCTTTTCAAATTATGTAATGGAGAAGAATGCATAAATTTGGTGATCCAATTATGGTGTTAGTTGTTTGTTGAATTTCTTTGAAAATATTATTTGGCTGTCTCCAAGGTTGTCACTTCTTGATTATTTAAATTGAAATATCAAGGATATTCTTCAATTTATCAAAGCACACTTGTTTCTCATTTTGTTGTTCAATAAATTGGTTCTTGCAAAACATGATTGAATCCTTCTAATTAATCACAATAATTTGGAAAAGGACATTTGGATTATTAAGAAGAATCTGATAATTACACTCTCGCCTGTTTATACAAGTTATAAACATAAAAGTGCCAAACAATTTGAATTGTATCAAGAAATAGGACACAAGTATTATTTACCTCTTGACTCCATTAGCCCAATAGAAGTAGGCACTGGTCACACCATCCACATCTTAGAATTCTATAAAATATTTGTTCAAAAACATTCACATTTCAAGTTTAATATTAGGAGTAGGAGTAGTTTGCAAGCTTTTATCTATTACATTTGTGCCATCGTAATAGATCCATCAATTCAATCAAGTCATACAACCTTAAGTCTTCTTTATTCACATAGGTTCACCCACCTAGGTTTGGCAGTACCTAAAGAGTAGAAGGTTTAAACCATTTGGCCTTGTCTGTTACCCTAAAACATACCAAGAGTTTGGCAACCTCTTGAGGTATTTTACCTGCATTTTTTAGAGCTAACAAATTGGTGATTCTACTAGGGATAACATCAAAAAAATTGGTTCCAACCTTTCCATATAAAGAGTCAATATAAATTTCACATTTATAGTGAGGAGATTCTGTTGGGGAAAATCAAAAATAATTTTAAAAAGAATCATTTTCCTACTTTTGGAAAAGTAGGTGGTGATTCTAGTAAAACTTGATGAAGAATGGATAGACAATTTGTGTATGGAACAAAAGAATATTTTGAAAGGAAGCAGTCTATAAGAATGAAAGAATTGAAAAGGAAAACACTACAAGTGGAGAAATAAACACTACAATTAAAGAAAGAAACACTACAATTGAACCAACAACTGTTACAATTAAGAGAATTTTGCAATAAGAATGAATACACAAATGCAGGCAGGCATTGGGCCCCACAAGCGCCTGATAGTACAATTGAAAATTTTCACAATGGACGCGATGCATATCATGCATAACAAAAAGCTTATTCACCACAATAGTCGAAGCAAATAATTTCTTATTCAGTCTCTCCTGGACAAAGGTTGGTAAGCTATCAAGACTATCAATATGATCAACACAATTTCAGCCCACATGAAGGTGTCAATCAAAACTTGCAATGAAATGTATATCCAAGTCAGCAGTTTGAGGAGGAAGAAGATGAGTATGTACATACTCAAAGTGAAGAATCCATCACAGAATCAGAATGTGGAATTTACCCCTTAGATGCATTTCTTAATATAAGGAGATATGAAGAAGAAGATAAAAGCTCTCTATACAACAGGATGATAAATATCTGCATGCAATTACCTCCTAATTGTATGCCTACAAAACCTCTTTTTGTTGCCCAAATCATAAAAATTTGGAAACCTGAATTAGCCTATTAGCTAGAATCATTAATACAACATGCCTATGATTGAGTGAATAAATTTATTGATGCCATGGAGAGGGCAAGGAATATGGACACTGTCAACAATGAATTTAATAGTGATATCATGGGAGATCGAGTGATGCAACAAACAAAGGAAATGTGTGCAATTAGGATTTCCAATGACAATTATTCAAATTTGGAAGATGATGATGATAATGAAGATCAATCATACATCTTGTATGAGGACTACAATGAAGAGGATGTTCTTGAAGATACACTTCATGAGGAATACATTGGTGATAAAGCAAGTGAAGATGAAAAAATAGCACCTTCATTCTCAGATCAATATCATGGTGACACAATTAATGATAATGAAGAGTTCATGGAAGATAGCTTTTATGAGAGCCAAGATGAATAAAATGTAGAAGAGGTCAATGAAGAAGAAAATCCACTTGACAAATAACACATGACATATTCATCTATAGATGATAACCATGAGGATGTGATTGATAAACAAGAAGATTGCACACTTGAAAGTGGTTTTGATTTTTTTTTAAAACCAGTGTATGATCAATTAATAGAAGGATCTCAAATGATCTCCTACAATGTTGAAACAGAAGGGGATTGTGTATCATGCTATAATGAAGAAGAGTTTGAGGATAACCATGTGAATCTTGATCTACAATAAGGAGATATTTTCAGCTCTTATGGATATCAAGAAGTCGAAGATATAGAAACTCTCTCCTGCATAATAGATTGTGATAGAACATGTTATGAGGGATCCAGTGAACACTCAGATTGTGAAGATGAACCTGTGGATTTTGATTTACAACAAGGTGATTCTTGCAGCTCTTATGGAGACTAGGATGAATAAATAATTGAAGAGGCAAGTTCATTTGAAAATGAACAAATAACACTTCCACATGCATATACGAACCATGAAGAGGAAGAAATTGTACACTTGAAAATGGTCCCCAGTTTTTTTCAAATCCATTATATGATGAGAAGATAGAAGAAGATCAGATGAGATTTTGCCAAGGTATGCCAGAAAATCAATTTTGTGTTTTCAAATCCACTTTATGTTGAAGATGAAGTGTTTTTTGATAATCAAAGTGATGCACCAATTTGTAAAAAAATGAATGTGATATCAACACATATGAATTACCATTTTTTCATGATGAGAAGAATGAAGAACACAACAGCAGTATGGTGGATGATGAAGCATATTCACTCAGTAGTGAGCAAATCTTAGATCTATTGGAAATGGAGTACAAGAGGTATACTCATAAGAAAGACTCAGAAAATTCATTTCCAGCATTAATTGATTCAATTATTCATGATGATGGTTGTGTGGATCAGAATTTTGTCTCATTTCCAATCAATGATATGGAGGGAGTAAAAAATATCTCAAATATGGTTGTTTCAAAAAATATTGATGTGGAAGAATTTTTAGCTTTACAAAAATGACATTCTGATGGTAAATTTTTAATACAACTGAGAGAACATTTTATAAAAAATGATAGTGAACAAAAAAATGAGGAATGTTGCATTAAATATGCATAAACATTGAACACTAAAGATGACAAAGATTTATCATATGATAATGAAAAATATAAACTGCAGAATGGTGAAAGGAATTCGGGTAACGTTGAGCATAATAATTTTTTGAAAATTTTTAATGATAGTAGTAGGGTTGATTTCCTGAGTATTCTTAAGAAAAATTTGATGAATTCATATTAGAGTAGGGTGTTTGATAGAGGAAAATAGAGGCCTCTATTTTTGGGTGGCCTTATGCCATCAGCTGTGGTATGGATATTTTTGAAAACCATAACAATTCATGACAAAAAGAAATTTGAATCTGCTGCTCAAGGGAAAAATTCTTTTGGTTTGCTCTCCCAGTAATCTGGATTCTTGGAATGATTTCACAATAATTCATCCCCAAACGGAGCCACTGCTGGAGCCTAAAAACTCTAGCCAAATTTTTGCATGAAATGATGAGGAAATAGATTGCAGCACTCTGAAATGCATTTGGGCACAATTTTTTTTTATGGTACAATAGAAAAGTTTGATATTACATCAATATTATCAACTTCAACTTCCAATGAGGCTCAAAATTACAAGTTTCATGACTTTGGAAGGGAAACTATATTGAACCAAACATTTGGATTTGAGCATTCTTGAATACGTCCTTTTAATAAAAACACAGGTATCAATCACTCAAGAAGAAACTCAGGATTCCCTCGGTAAAACATATAAGTACTACGTTTATATGTAGATTGAAATCAAATAGAATCAAAGATTATTGTGAAGGCATATTCAACGAAAACACAATGAAAAAAGAATGCAAAAATTCCATGCCCACGATACAACCATAAGGGTTATCAAGAACCTTCGAATATACAAGAGGAATTATTTTGAAAGATGTAAATTAATTGCATAGCGTCCTTTGGGAGATTATTGGTGATATTGAATGAAATTAATTTGAAAATAGGCTCTTACAATAATAGTGTACATCATATCTCCAGTGAGGTATAAAGGAATCAAAGCTAGTGATGTGTGCTTCAATACTATAATAAGCATTTCCATTATTATTATGGTGATTTTCCTTTGTATGACGGGATTGTATATTTACTATATGGGTTTAGGGATGGATACTTTTTCTAGATATAAACATTGGAGATTCATTGGATAGGAAGAGAATACCATTGGACACATGATGGTATACCAACATTTAGCGAACCTTGGAGCTATCAAAACCTAGTATTGCATCTTTGGCTATTAGTGGATCTACTTTGTGTCATTCGAACTTCATGAATATCAATATGAGGCATTTCGAGAAGAATACATAATGAGCAATAAACAACAACATCCTATGATCTTTCTTGGAATTCTTTTGGCTATAGATTTTGCAGTTTCACAATCTTTCAGAAAGTGTAATGCATTACCATGTGGAGGCAGCTTGGTGTTTTTGGCGTTGAGCATAAAATAGAATCTCGCTCTAAGACTGAGATAAGAAGATTATATGAAACTATGTCACATTATGAAGAGATCAATGCCTATATGTGAGCATTCTCTCCTGGATGTCATCAATAGTTTCGTGCATAACTAAGATAAGTGAGACATTAGAAGATTGTGGTCTATGTCACAAGCATTTTAGAGTTCCTGGAAGTAGCGTTAAAGCTTATTCTAAAGACGTAGGAGGATTCAAACTAGATTTTAGAGAAAGAGATGCCCCATCCATCTAATTGGAAAAGTCCAAGCTAACCTGTGTGATCTACATGTCTGGAATGAATGATAAAGTTTTTTCCTGTGAGGCACAAAGATAATCTCCTACATTTTTGGAAACAACCTAAAAAGAAAACATAAATGTATTGGGCAGATATGGGCAGTTGGAGTAAGATCTCTCTGATAGAGCAAGTTACACCGATGAGGAATTCTTGGGAAAGTTTTATCGAAAGTCAAAAGATGAAGCTTCATCGGCAAGAGACTACACATTGGTGGGAAAAATGGAGCTTATGTACACTGAAGAGGGGAAAATGGATGTTTAAGCCTGATTTCAAAGCAATCAGAAAGTGAATCAAAGATTTGATCATGTGGGAATACCGAGAAAGGGACATCTGCAAAGATAGCACAGGTTGTGCTTTGGGTTCCCAGCTTGGAGTTTCAGGGTGCTTAATAGATGAAGATGTCAGATGAAAGGTTATTTGGCCAAAGCCAACAGATGGATGCTCAAGAAATGACATCAGTACGATATATATCAACTAGAGAAGGCCTTTAAGGAATTTCCAGCGCACCACAAAAAGCCCTAAATTTATCAGAGTGACATCAATTGTCGGCATAAGATCCTTCTAATGGAGTAAGTTACATTGATGGAGATTTGCATAGGCAAGAGAAGGATGGTCAAGGGGAGATTTTAAATTCACATCGAGTGAAAAATTCATTAGGGATACATTGATATTGGAAGGAGAAAATAAGAGTCTCCTCAACAAATGCATGTTAGACCAAAAAGTTTGAAAATGGATAAAATAATTGAAATGCTATCAGTGAAATATGGGTAAAAACAAAGAAAGATTTAAATATGACATTGTGGACTTATTGAATGAAGATGAAGAAATAAAGTATTTTCTTTAATAAAATACTTTCATGATAATGAAATATTTTAATAAAGGGAGTTAGAAGATAAATAACTATTTTACCCACAAAGTACAAAAGATGGAATTTATAAAGTATTTACGATGGGGAGCAAAATTACCAAACTGGTAATTATTTTTATTATGAAGAAATATAAGTGAAATATTTTTCACCAAGAGGGTTATGGAAGAGATGATTACTTTTACCCACACAATGTAGCGAAGACATGTAAATGTAAAAGGGTGAAAGTAAAGATTGCTAGCAAAGGATAATTTCCAAAGTTAAATTTTTCATGAAGATGCAAAGACAAAGATTAAAGTTAAAATATTTAATTTTCCAAAAGGGAAATTAATTAAATATTTTATTTTTTGATGATAAGTGAAGAGTTGCACTAGACGGATGTTGTGAAGAGTCACAACCCTAAAGAAACAATATATATATGGAAAATAAAATCATGTCATTCAAAAGATTAGATTTAGGAGAAATAAGTAGGTTAGGTAGTTGGATAGGATGAACTGTTGCTGAAATAAATATCATGTTGTACATTGTAAAATATTTTCAAATTATGTAATGGAGAAGAATGCATAAATTTGGTGATCCAATTATGGCGTTAGTTGTTTGTTGAATTTCTTTGAAAATATTATTTGGTTGTCTCCAAGGTTGTCACTTCCTGATTATTAAAATTGAAATATCAAGGATATTCTTCAATTTATCAAAGCACACCTGCTGCTCTTGTGTGGTTCAATTAATTGGTTCCTACAAGACAGGATTAAATCCTTCTAATTAATCATAGTAATTTGGAAAAGGACATTTGGATTATTACGAAGAATCTGATAATTACACTCTCGCCTGTTTATACAAGTTATAAACATAAAAGTGCCAAACAATTTGAATTGTATCCAGAAATAGGACAGTATTATTTACCTCTTGAATCCATTAGCCCAGAAAAAGTAGGCACTGGTCACACCATCCACATCTTAGAATTCTATAAAATCTTTTTTTAAAAACATTCAAATTTCAAGTTTAATATTAGGAGTAGGAGTAGTCTGCAAGCTTTTATCTATTACATTTGTGCCATCGTAATAGATCCATCAATTCAGTCAAGTCATACAACCTTAAGTCTACTTTATTCTCATAGGTTCACTCGCCTAGGTTTGGTAGCACCTAAAGAGTAGAAGGTCTAAACCATTTGGCCTTGTCTATTACCCTAAAACATACCAAGAGTTTGGCAACCTCTTGAGGTATTTACCTATGTTTTTGAGAGCTAACAGTGTCTCTAAAGTATGTTGGTGTCGATATGACCAAACAACTGCAGAGAAAAGGTCAAACCTAAGAAAAAAAGCTAACAACCCAACTAACTATTGCTAAAGGGCCAAAATAACGTGATTAAGTAAAAAAAATACACTCTAATGTGATAAACAAAAATGCAAGAGTTAGGGTGGCAAGAAGGATCTCACAAAGAAACTTGTTCGCTAGCTAGCTCCTTGAGAACATGTTCACCTACACACAAAGAGGAGGAAAATGTTGGGTTTCTATATATGGGCCTTCCTCAATTAGACCCGCGCTTTGGTGTTTCCACCTCGACGAACAACCAAGTTTGCAACAATGGAGAAAAAAGTAGGATAAAGAAGTGAATGAACTAAAGACCACTAAAACACTACAAAATAATAAATGTGCTTACTCTACCAAGTAATAGAGGAGAGGATTTGAAAGCTTACCACCTCCACCAAGAGTTTTCAAGAATGCTTGGGGGAGAAAATGAGAGTACTCGAGCCTCTGATGCAATGGCATTTGGTTCCACACTTTCTCTACTGAAGTGATGGAGTGGTGTATTTTCTGCAAGGGAGTGCAAAAATGTTGCTTGAAACCTTGAGGGTGAGTACAAGAGTATTAAAGTGAGCTTGTGAATGAAGTGAATAAGTTAGAATGCATGTAAAAGGAGATAATTTTAAGAGGAGATGAAGAAAATGGCCATATTCAGGTCGGTCAGCTGAAGAGGGCATTAAAAGTTGACTTCCAATGAGAAGTGTAGTGCCTCTCCAGGTTCAGCCGCAGGAATCTACCAGAGATGTAAGCGTGCCATGCAGATGTCTACATGTTGCATGAGCATCCTTGATAGAAATTCCCCCACCGATGCTCAAAACAGGCACGAAGCGGGATAAAAGCAGTGGGCTTAGGTGCAATTAAGCTTCTGAACTTGGTTTTCTAAGGTGGATAAAGGAAAAAAGGGAATTTTCATAAAGGGTGAAAATTCCCTCTTATACACTCCCTTTTCCAACTTTCTTCAATGATGTGTGATGCTTCATTTTGTTTCTTGCTAGTCATTGTATTTGTCTCCATTTTCTTTTCTTTTTTGCGATGTGTTATGTGCTGAGAGGAAAGGACTTTGGTGGGCTCATAAGAGGATTAAATTGTATGGGTAATTATAAAATATTTGAAGTCCTCATAATTATATTGTGGGCACGATGAAAGTTGAAAAGGGGGTTAAATTGCTCCATTATAAATATTCACTTTACTAGAGTAAAATGTAAATGCATGGGTACTATTTTATTTTGCTCGGCCGAGAGTGAAAGTGAAAAATGTGAATGGGGTGGGTAATGTTTTATAATGCCCCATTAAAATTAAAATTCTCACTCTAATTTTTAAATATGAGGTGCAAAGTAAAATGGAACAGGGCTAGGATTTTGGTTCCTCTGAACAACTAAGTTTATTTACCGTTGAAAAGAAATGCTTTTATATGTAAAAATGAACATAAAATGAGGCACTAATATTCCTTGCTTAGAAAGAGTTTTTCATGGGCAATATCAAATGATTTTTAGCTATGAGAAAAATGGATTTTTCCAGTTGGTGAAGCATAAGCAGTGTAAAAGTTTTACAAAGGAGCATATTTTTTCTCAATTTTAGGGTAAAATGGAAATGAGGAGAATATTTTTCATGGAGAGGTGGTTTTTCTATTGCAGATTGGTTTTCAGAACAAGGTGGTTTTATTGCAAATGAGGAGATATGAGAGAAGAATTTTTCCAGTTTCTTGTTGTTGATTAATGAAGGATGAAGCTTCTAGGTGTCTTCAATGAATTAATTTTTGGGATTTTCTTCTTTCTATATCTTCTTTTGTTTTCTCATGGTAAAGGATTATAATTTTCTATATGGGTTGGGCAGATAGAAATTGTTGATCTGACTCACAGATAGAATATGTAATTGTAATGTTTTGATTTCATGAGTATATATCAATCAGTTTGTGCAAACAAAGCATGAATTTCATCAAATTGTCTCCAGATTTGTATACTTTAAATCATATGAATTTAATATACAAAGTATTTTGAAATTTTTAGCTCAATTTCCCTAAGATTGTGTTGTTTGTTCATGGTTCTATTTTAAAGAAATAGTTAAATTACTTTGAGTAGATAATGGTGATTTCAAGTGTGCAAGGTGGATCTGTAAGAAGAATTTTGGTGACAACAAGAGTGGATCTATTAATGCAAGGAATTAGCAGTTTTGAATCCACTAGTTGAGTTTTATTTCCTGGTGATATTTTCTTTATGATTCCATATTTGACTCCATGGCCTTGAATTAGGCACTAATTTGTCATTTTGCTAAATACATTTTTAGAAACAAATTATAAATTCAAAAATCATTTTATTTTTTGTTGTTGGGTTTAGGTTTAATGTTGAATTTTTTTCCCAATTGTTGAGTGAGTGTTGATATACCAAAAATATAGCCAGATTTGAAGTTGTCAATGCTTTCCTTGGTATATTTTAATTGGGAATTATCTGCTATAAAATGCAATGTCTATTCATAATTGAAATAAGTTTTTAGGCATTGTAAATGAAACCCAACTTGGTCCTGTAGACTTGGAAGTGTAGGAGATTTCAATCATTGATTAACTCTTGTCAGTTGGCCAAATCCATCTTTAATTCTGAGTGTGAGAAAGTGGCTATTAGGACTCATTTGATCTGTTGATTTGGGAAACCAACTGAGGGTACTAAACCTTTATTGTTACCATATTAGGAGCATTGATCATTCCCATTTGGGAGCATTGTGCTTCCCTCTTTATTAAACTTGTGGTAAAATCAAGCCTTCCCATTTGGAAGAACCATGGTTTATCTTTATATATTATCTCTTCATAGTCATATCTTCATATATGGGAGCATCAAGCTTCCCCTTTATTATGGTATAATTTTATGGCACTTATCTAGGTGTGTTGGGCAACTAAGGGTCACACCAAAATAATTTTCCTATGTTGGGAGAAACATTATTATCCATTAACATCATCTCCAACCCATGTATTTATCATTCTTATCTTTTGAGACACATATATGATAGTTACATATTGACAATCATTACTATTGTATAAGAGTGAATTTGCACCTCATGTACAAATCCCCTTTTTGCCTTTATCCACCTTAGAAAACCAAGTTTAGAGGCTTAATTGCACCTAATCCCATTGCTTTCATCCCACTTGACACCTATTTTGAGCGTTGGTGGAGGCGTTTCTGTCGAGGATGCCTGCACAATGCACAAACATCTGTGCAATGTGCTTACATCCCTGACAAATTCTTGCAGCTAAACTTGTAGAGGCGTTACTCTTTTCATTGGAGGAAAAGTCATTTCTCTTTATTCCTTCTTCATATTCACTCCTTCAACATGAATTTTGGCTTCTACACAACTTCTAATCTCACTCCATAAGCTTCAACACACTCTTTGGCATCCAATTCAACCTTCAACCAACAGTCTTGCATTCCATAGCAGCAAAATCTCCACTCCATCATGTCGGTAGAGAAAGTTTGAGACCACGCCATTGCAGTGGAGACTTGAGTTCCTCTCATTTTCTCCCCCAAGTAGCCTTGATTTCTCTCAGTGGAGGTGGTAAGCTTCCCTCTACTCTCCTCTATCATTTGGTTGAGTTAGCACTATACTATTTTGTAGTGCTTTCATGCTCTTTATTGTATTGTTTCCTTTATCTCGTTTCCTTGTCTGTCTATGGAGGTGGGAACACCTAAATGAGGGTTTGACTGAGGCAGACCCCTATATAGCCACCCAACATTCTCCCCTCTTTCTATGTGTAGGAGTACATGCTTCTCAAAGTATCAGTTGGTGAATGAATTCCTTGGTGATATCCTCCTTGCTCTCTTTACTCTTGCATATTTACTTTATAGTATTAGAGTATTTCATTTACTTAATCGCATCATTGTGGCCATTTATTGAGTCAGATGGGCCTTTAGCTAGTTTTTGTTGGTTTGACCTCGTCTCCATTGTTTTCTAGCCGTAGGGACACCGACATGCCGCGCTGACATCCAGAGACTGCGCTTTCATCCTCATATAGAGAACTTCCTAAGCTATAGTGTTAGACCTAAAAATTGGCTTGCCTAGCCCATTCCTATGTTTTGGGTCTATAGAGTAACTGCGAGGCTTCATGGTCCTTGTTACTCTCACCTCACATTTCCTAAGATTACACTTAGCTAAGGTGAGTTAAGGCAGCCTCTCATGTTTTGACCCTCTATGACCTGGGGTCTTGCATGCAGTGGTCCCCCTCTCTTACATTTTGGTTAACCAGATGTGAACCAACATTCATTCATCTGTTGGTGTTGAAGTCTCTCTAGTGTACTTTGTGACTATTGCATCCCTAAGTGTTGTGAAGGTTTATGAGCATCACAACCTAGTCCACAACTTCTAGTTATATCATAAGGAGAAGTGTGTGACACCTCCTGATGGAAAGGATAAAGGTCTTGATTAGTCTCTCTACAGGCCTTTTCTCCGCTCCCTCTGTTAGTTTGGCTACGTAAGAGTAGTTGTCAAGGAATGAGATGAGGTTTGCTGACGAAACAGATCATGTTCCCACTCCCCCTGCATCTCCTATGCCATCATCAGTGGATGAGCATGAGGTTGTTTAAATTCCTACAAAATACATTGCCACCCCTACTAAGGGATTGGGAAACTTAGAAGACCACTTGGAAAGAAACCTAAAGATGGCTAGAGCCACTCGAGTTGTTAGTGAATTAAAACATATGATGTGTAAAGATTGAACAAGAATTGACCTTCTAACTAGCCTCCTTGGTATCGTCAAAGCATGTGCTCCTTTGAACAACCCTAACTTCGCATAAGGAGTTACATTCAAGGAATGTTGAAGGACAATTAGGAGTATCAATTCCTCCCACAGCCATCTACATGGCCGACATTGTCCCTTCTATCAGTATCCATTCTAAGCAACCAAAAACCATTAGATTAAATAGAGTCCCCTTAGGCTTTAGCTTCACCCTTTCTATCACCTCTAGTGGTGAAGGCTTTGGCGGGATGAGTGGTGGAGGCTTTGGCAGTGGTGGTGGATTCAGTAGCAGAGGAAGTACTGGTGGAGGTGGGTTTGGTGAAGGTCATGGTGTTGGTTCCGGCAGAGGCCCTACTGGTGGCAGTGGCTTTGGTGGTGGTTCTAGTAGAAGTCACACCAGTGGCGGCTCTAGAGGAGGCCTTTGCAGTGGTTTTGGAGGAGGTCCCTCTAGCCCTCTATCTTCTAATGACCCTATTATGAAAACTCTCCTTCAGAATATGGGTAAGATGTAGAGCTAGTTGGTGAGTCTTTCCCAAGCCTCTTCCTATTCTATCTTCCAACTCTTCTTCTGACATAGCCCATTGTTAGTTGCCATCTTGAACACTCCTTTCCCTCAAGGGATGGGGATCCCTAAATTTTAGAAGTTTGGTGGTAAGGGAGATCCACAGACACATGTGTCCACCTTTAATGCCCTTTGCACTGACTTCTTCCATCATGATACGTTGATGGCTAAATTTTTTCCTCGATCTCTCAAGGATACAACATTCAAGTGGTACTATTCCTTGTCTAACAACACTATTTTCTCATTTGATCAACTTGTAAACCACTTCCTTAGATAGTTCCACGCAACCATCGGGCCAAAGATGACCTTTTTAGATCTCGTCTGATGTAAACAAGGAGATAATGAAAAGATCACTGATTTCATAGCATGCTATCAAGCTATCCTTTCAAAAATCTCATATCAACTGCCTGATTCTAACATGCAAAATGTATTCGTAGGGAACTTACAAAGGCCTTGGCAAGAGAATTTTTCCCTTAAGAAATACCCTTCTTTTGTGCACTTGTGTTTGGCCTTACAAGAATACCACTAGACGGTTATTCAGTTCGTGGGATCCTCCTCACGCTCCCGTTTTGAGGGGAAGTCCATTGTATCAATCTATGGGAAAGGTAAAGCCATTGCAAATGTATTATCTACTGCTAATGAAAATGGCCACAAACACAACTGAAAGTTCACAAAGTTATCAGAATCTTATACTTTCATCTTACAAAAACTATTGAAGGATAAGATCATAACTTTACTAACTCCTAATCCTACTAAGGAACCCTACCCTAACTGATTTGATGGGAGAACCTATTTTTTAGTACCATCATGTCAATGGAAATGATACCAAATGTTGTATGTGGTTGCATCATGAAATACAGGACAACATTGAAGACGGTACCATTCGTCTCGATGGGAGTAAATAAAATGCTAACAAATCAATGGAAAAAGCTAATAGTGAACTATAGATATACATGGTTCCATTTTCGTCACACTCTGCTAACATGATTATTGATCCCACTGATTCTATTACCCAACCAAAGGCCTATGTTAATATGGTCACAGTAAATTCCACTATTCCACCCGCACCTGATTTTCCGAACATTACATTTACATCACAAGATTTACCCTTAAACAACAAACCTTTGCCTCTCTACATTCCTGCTTGTGTCAATGGTAACATTGTGATAGGAGTCTTGATAGACCCCCCAAGCCTCATGAATTTTATCACTGAGGAGACATTAGTATTGAATTCATTACAAAAGGAAAAATATAAAGAAACAAAATCTACTATCCATATGCACGATGGTATGTGCCTTAAACCTTATGGCTTAATCACTTTGTCCATCCTGGTTGGACCTAGGGCTATTGACATAGTGTTTGATGTTATCCCAAAGTCAAATCTTTTCAAGCTAAAGCTAGGAATACCCTGGCTCACCTCCATGAATGGAATTTCCTCCATTATTCACAAGTGTTTAAAGTTCTCCCATGAGGTGTCATGCATGTAGTGCATGAACCTGGATACCAGCCCTTGGTGTCCCATGGTGGATATTCATTGGATCACTTTTGGACCTCTCCAGTTAGTTCGCTTCCTCTAAGAATGAACCTACTTTACAAGAGTTATGTGAAGTATAAAACTAGGGGTAAGGGGGAGCCAAATTTGACCCTTCTCGTGATAGAACAATCAGTCACCTCCTCTTCTCGACAAGAGAAGAAGAAACCTGCACCGACTATTCTTCCTTCCCTGAAAGGGAAGGAGAAGTCCATGCCAACTCCCTCTCCTTCCCATAAAGAAAAAAAGGAGGCTACCTCCTCCCAGTCTGCCTCGTCCTCTCCCCTTTCTTGGAAGGAGTATTGGATAAGCCAACTTGGTGACTACCCACTGAGTCCAATGATTCCACCTTGGCGTAGGCCCAAACTCAGGATCGCGGACCTCCCTAACAAATACCCTAAACTGTAGTATTATTTATATGGTAGAAAGAAGGGTTCTCATAGAAAATTCAACCTGTGGCCTCCTACTGCTCCTACTCCTAAGGTAGTGAGTAGAAAGAGGCTCGCTTTCAAGGCTCTCAAGTCGACTCCTCTTGTTGCTCCCCTACCTATTGCTCCTGCTCCCATGCAGGAGCCTGTCCCTCCATCAAAAATGACCATAGTGGACATTCCTATGGTTCAGCAGGACCCTTTTGTCCCTTCACAAACTTCGTCCTCCAACTCCAAGAGCCATAGAAACCTCCTTGCGTGCGAACGCAAGCGCCAATGAAAGGCTCTTCTGGCTGAGTAGGCCACCTTTGAAAATGAAGAGGAAACAACTGCCCCTACTTCAGGGCCTTCTACAATGTCTTGTTCCTCCCTTCCTTCTTCTTCCTTTCAGTCTGGCTCCATACTGCTCCCGACTTCCATTGCGAGTATGAATTTTCCTAACCCTAAATGGGTATAGGTGTTCATCACTCCCTTAGTGGAGCCCCCTTTGCTATTGTCCATTCTCGATATTCAACCTTTTTTGAAGCCTGTGGATATGATTAATACTTTAGTTGTATCCGTTGTAGTTCTTTCCTCCTCTTCCTCCATGCCTTTGGCCTTTTCCATGGGGAGTTTATCTCATCTGATGAAATAGGAGGTGGAGGATGGTCTCTCTAGAAATGAAGGATGTAGGAGGACCCCTCCTTCTCCACATGGTAGCCTCATGTTGACTTGTTATGTCCTAATAATAGAACAAGTCTCGGCTTCCCCTGAGTTTGTCACCACTCCTGAGTCATTCCACGAGCCTAGCAATGAATCTCAGGCGTAGCCTACCCCATCCACTGAAGATAAACATGACGCTCTTATGGGGTGCTTGTTTAACTCTATGGATGAAGTCCTGATCTTTTTAGGGATCTTCGCAAAATTGTTGACCTGAACTCCACAAGAGCTTGGTGAAGAAGACCCTATGGGGGCTTCTTCCTTAGCCCTTGTTGTGCGAGGGCCAGATGCTCCTCCTATTAATATCCTACCATTGCATGCTTGTCCTCCTTCCCCTTATGAGGATTTAGATTGGGATGTGGATGACCTCTTGACCGACCAATGTTAGGAGGAGGCCCCTTTTTCTTGATTTTGTGTGGGTGTGTGCAAGTTTTGTGATGTGCTCCTTTGTGCTCATGCTATGTATGCCTAGATGACCCTCGTCACCCCCATTGGTGCTTGGATACAGGCATCTTTTGTGTATCGTAAACTTTCTTCTATTTGTATCATCATTCTTCCATGTTTGTGATTGATTTTCATTAAATTGGGGATGATGCAAAGCACTGGAGAGCCTTTAGGCTTCCCTTCCATGTTGACCCAAATTTTTTGTTTTACTTTTTTTTCATGCATTCTTCTTGATCTAGTTGGGGATTGATGATCTTTCTCCTTGCACCATAGTTACCTATTATTTATATGAGCTCAGACATATTTGACCCCGCTAAACCAGATCCCCCTATGCCCTTTGTTTGTGTTTTCTCTCTCTTTGCTTCCTTTATATTTTTCTCATCTTTGCTTAAGTTGTCCATTTCATGTGTGACAATGCCTTTGTTTAACATTTTGATTTTAAGAAAGAACATTTGTTCCCAATGAATCTTTTCTCAAAAGTATTCACAAAATTTTCCTTAGAATAACATTCTCAGCTTGGAACCCTAATGGAACATGTTTCCTTCATCACAGGTTTGTAAAGAAAGAACTTGAAGACCTTCCTCCAAAGTGGGAACAAATTTAATCTTCCCCTAACATAGGGGCATATCCTTCCTTTCGAATTCCTTCATGAAGTGAACATATTTTGAAGGGATTCCTTGATGACAGATCGCTCTAAGAAGAACATTATCTTTTGAATTGTGTGTCCCTTGAGTGGACCCCCCTTTTCTCATGATGGGTTCCCAAGGAACTCTCCTTTGAAATTCTTTACCTCAAATGGATTCCTTCACATCTATCCTAGGGGTAGCTTGACTAGACTTGTTCCATTCCCTTTCGTGTCTAGCTTGGGGGTAGCCTGACTAGACCTCACCTTTCAAACAATGCATCCCTTGAGTGGACCCCTCTCCTTTTGAATGGTTCCCGAGGGACCCTTTTGAAAGACTTACAAAGCATCGACAGTCTACATGACTATCCTCTTATTTTCCTACTTGGCCGATTCTTGACTCTATGAAATCTGCTTCCTTTGGGTTTCCTCCATGCTAGATTTCTTGGAGGATACCTTCCTTGCAAGTCTACGGGTCTGTAAGATGCTTTCTCAGTCTTCCTCCATGTGAGAGATCTTGGAGGACACCTTCCTTACAGGTTTGTAGGTCTCTAAGGTGCTTACCTCATAGGGTTTCCTTCATGCAAGAGATCTTAGGGGTTTCCTCCTTGTAGGTCTACAGGTCTATAAGATCCTTTTTTCTCCAACTTCATAATTCTAATAAGCTATGGGGTCCTATGCTTTCTCTGCACCTTCAAGTTTTTGAGATTGCGGTCTACTTCCTCAATGGTTCAAATATACATTTCTAACCTTACTCTTTGTTGATCTACTTTACTAAGCACTCATCAGTATTTGTGCTCGCTTAAGTGGGGGAAAAATGTATAAGAGTGAATTTGCACCTCAAGTGCAAATCCCATTTTTTCCTTTATCCACCATAGAAAACCAAATTTGGAGGCTTAATTCCACCTACTCCCGTTGCTTGCTTCCCACTTGGTGCCTGTTTTGAGCGTCAATGGAGGCATTTCTATTGGGGACACTCGTGCAATGCTCTTACCTCCCTAGAAGATTCTTGTAGTTGAACCTACAAAGGCATTACTCTTCTCATTAGAGGTGAAGTTGTAACACCCCCTTCGGTCAATCAACCTGAATATGGTCATTTCTCTTCATTCCTTCTTCACATTCACTCCTTCAACATGCATTATATCTTTACACAACTTCTACACTCACTCCATAAGCTTCAACACACTCTTTGGCATCCACTTCAAGCTTCAAGCAACATTCTTGCATTCCATAGCAGCAAAAGCTCCACTCCATCATGTCGGTAGAGAAATTTTGGGACCATGCCATTGTAGTAGAGGCTTGAGTTCCTCTCATTTTCTCCCCCAAGTAGCCTTGAGTGCTCTTGGTGGAGGTGGTAAGCTTCCCTCTCCTCTCCTCTATCATTTGGTTGAGTTAGAACTATACTGTTTTGTAGTGCTTTTATGCTCTTTATTGTATTGTTTCCTTTATCTTGCTTCCTTGGTTGTATGTGGAGGTGGGAACACCTAAATGAGGGTCTGACTAAGGCAGGCCCATATACAACCACCCAACATTCTCCCCTCTTTCTGTGTGTAGGAGTACATGCTTCTCAAAGTATCAGTTGATGAACAAATTCCTTGGTGAGATCCTCCTTGCTCTCTTTACTCATGCATATTTTCTTTATAATATTAGAGAGTATTTCATTTACTTAATCGCATCATTATGTCCCTTTAGTTAGTCAGCTAGGCCGTTAGCTATTTTTTGTTGGTTTGACCTTGTCTTCATTTTTGTCTAGCCGTATGGACGCTAGTGCACTTTTGAGATCTAGAGACCGCACTTTCATCCTTGGATAGAGAGCTTCCCAAGGCATAGTGTTAGACCTAAAAATTGGCTTGCCTAGCCTCTTCTTGTGTTTCAGGTCTACAGAGTAACTAAGAGGTTTCATGGTCCTCGTTATTCTCGCCTCGCATTTCCTAACATTACACTTAGCTGAGGTAAGTTAAGGCAGTCTCTCGCATCTTGACCCTCCATAACCTAGGGTCTTGCACATGGTGGTCCCCCTCTCTTACAACTAAATATGCATATATGATTACATGATAATATATGCTTACATGCTTGTAAGATTAAAATTAATTTTCATGTACCATTTTCCCTCCCAAAAATGATTTGCATCCTATGGATACAACCAACTTTCAAGTAGGCATATCTTCTTGTTATTATTCTCATGTTTAGATGTACAAATAGTTACAATTTCTTATAGATATTCATCTTTTATTCTTATAGTGACTATATAAAATGTCAGAATTAATGATCGCATCCTCATAAGGCCAATTACTTTATATGGACCCCATAATGATACCCTTTGATTGATTAAGATATACCTACACACACATTTATGAATGCTATATAATTTTAGATCCATAATCATTCTAGGTTTTACATGCACCTTAAAATGGAGGAAAAATGTAATGGTAAAATTTGTATAATCATATTCTTTCCTATAAGATAGGAAGTTTACTAGCAAAGATTAAAGTGACAACCACAACACTAATCTAAACTAAAAATCCAATCAAAACAAAGAAGAATAATCAAATATGAGGAATGAAATGAAAACAATAAAACAATAAAATCCCCATGTTTGAAGTTGAATAACCTCCTTTGTATCTCCTCAAATAGCCTTTGCAAGTTGCCCTTAGTTCATTGTATGTGCATGCAAATACTTGCAAATAATAAGCATGAAAGTCGGAGATATGTGGTTGTTAAATTGAAAATGGAGGAGAAGACCTTTTATATAAATTCATTCCAATGGATGGACAAGATCGAGTTTCTAGAAAGATTCCCAGATTGACAGTTGAGAATCCATGCACCACAGAGTAGTGGGCTAGGGATGACTATGAAATGGATGGTCAAGATCAAAAGAGACCAGAGACAATCAATGGTCGGGATTCAAAAATGAGAGAGTGGAGGGAGATAATAGAGAAACTAAATAATAAAATCATTTAATTCATGAGAAAGTAATATTTGACCAAGTGGAGGATAAATAATTAATTTACATTATTTATTTGTGGAAGAGGGAGAAAATGGGCATTTAATTAAAATGATTTATGCAACCAATTTAATTAAATAAAGGGGGAATTAAAAAGAGGAATTAAATAATTAATTTAGATTAATTATTCAATAGGGGGAACTGATAAAAGACAATAATTTTGATAATTATTCAACCATAGAAGAAATAAAGAAGATCAATGAATAGATAAATAATTATAAATAATTATTTAACTATAGATGAATGGTGTAGAATTAATAATTAAATGAATAATAATTCATTTAATTATAGGGAGAAATAAAATGTTAGTGACACAATTAAAAAGATAATTTATTTAATTGATCATAGGAGAATAAAGAACAAGCAACGAAATTATTTAATTAATAGAGGATTGTGGTCAATAATTAAATAATTTAAAATTTATGCAAGAAAGAAGACCAAGATGATGGGAAAAATAATGCTTGCAGACCAAGATATTTTTCAGTGTCTACATTTTTCTTCTTTTGACATAATGCAATTCATCACACTGTGTCCAAAAAATTAATTCAAGACATGCCTTGGTAAAAGTAGGGTGGACGCATGTCCCATGGGAGAATTTTGCAAATTTTCAAAAAAATTCAAAAAATTGTTCCAATAAGATGTTTTGATAGCCAAGAGTCTGATGATGGTGACAAAATTGATTTTTGAGGTCATCTAGGGGGTAAAAATTAGGTTCAAAGTGGCCAAATAGTGCACCCAGTACACATCCCTAGTGGAAACCCTATTTTTTTGTCTACAAATATGACCTTGATTAAGAAAATTAGTCATTTGTGCATTCCAAATTTAGAAAGTTTAGGAGCTTTGGGAGAGAGAAGCTAAGAATATATCATCAGTTCCACACTCCACACCTCGAGGCTACTACATCTGCACCTTTTGTTGGCTTGAGGGAGCACCCGACCCGGTATGTACTCAAAACCCACTTTGTGATTTTTTTGATTTTCGTGCATTTAGTAGTAGGAAAAATTTAGCAGGAAAATGCATCGAATGGGGTTCAATGCAATTGTGTGCATGAAAAATGTAGGTGATTGTGATTCACCACAATCACCTCATCATGATACAACTGTTAGGTTATAGGGAGGTGGTTGTAGTGCAATGCATCTGAAAGGGTACACCACATTTTATTTCTAAGTCATAAATGTGGCTAGAAATGACACAATCTACATAAAGCATTGCAAGCACAATGGGAAATGATGCAACTAACAATAGGTTAACTACAAGTGACCCATGTGATGCATTAGTTGAGGCATACAATGCAATTGTAGTTGCATGACACATGTGCAAGAACAGTGATGCGAATGAATTCTACGACACAATTGACAAGAAAAACGACACAATTAACTAATGAAATTTTTTCCCCTATTTAGGATAAAATAACTTGCTCAATTTAGGTCACATAGGTCAAATGAAGATGTTAAATTGACATGATAAGTTTTACAATAGCATTAGGTTGTACCTCCCCCTATCTATACTCGAGAGTCACGATCGATGATATTTTGGCTTTGAGATTAGCTGTTGGATGGAAAGAGGCATGCATTATTGGATCTCAGATTGTTCTACATCACATATATGCCCATTGTTAGGGAAAAAAAAGGTATGCTAACAACACTTGTAGAGTGATGGCACTATGAGAATTTCACTTTCCATCTACCAACTAGAGAGGCCATTATGATCCTAGAGGATGTGTATAGGATATTGTGATTGTCGATACATGGAGAGTGGGTGTGATATGATCCCATCTGAGGGTTGCAAGATATTTATGACCACTATGAGTACGAGGACGAGTTAGAGCTCAATGTACAGGGTTACAAGATTTGATGGGAGACCCTAGTAGAGAGATATGATAGATATGACTGCATTTTATGCACATTGATTGTTGGCATCTTAATTCCAAACTACAGGGGCCATGGCTTTCCTGTAGGTTGGGGAAAGGTATTAGTTGAGATGATGCAGGACAAGACTGTCTATGTCTAGGGTCTATGTGTTACTGGGCATGCTTTACTTGCAGCTACATGGCATTGTATATTGAGGTGGTTAGAGCATGAGATGCAGTGTGACATTATTGATGGAATGGGCATGGGGGCACATAGAAGTGCTCTGACTAGTAGTGGGACAAAATTTGGAAGATGGTATTCCATATGCATATCTATATGGTGGGGTAGTGACTCAAACCCATGTAGGCGACACAGGATATTGGAGGAACGACATTGATACACTAGCGAGCTTTATTTGGAGACCATGCAGGAATTGCTAGCAGTGCGTCAATGAGGATGAACATTTGACATAGTGCCGACAATCGAGATATTTGATTGGGTAGATTGTGTAGTCGTAGCATATCATAGAGATGTATTTTCCAAAGTGAGTTTGGAGGTAGTTTTGGGAGAGGCAGGATGTTCTTATGGGGACAATAGAGTTTACACGTTCCTAGCACGAGGTGCATCCGTGGCGATAGGTGATTCTGGTGACCACAACCAAGGAGGAGATAGATTCACTATAGCTAGTGTAGTGGGGATGGAGATTGGGTGTGTCATATCCTCGTATGACCCCAAAGTATGATGCATGGTGGAAGACCCACATGAAATCTCCATATATAGATCCCAAGTAGGAAATTCCTATAGAGCATAGAGGTAGGGGCCCACGAGGCCGAAGGGGGGACAGGGGATGGAGGGGTGAAGGGAGAGGAGATGAGGAATGGGGGGATAGAGGATGGGGAGATGGGGAAGATGATGGAGGGGATGGTCGGTGAGGTGGATTAAGAGACCGAGGCAGGAGGAGGAGGAACATGAGATGGTAGGTGGTGAGACCTTTGCCACTAATTAGCAAGGAAGGTGAGGGGGAAACTAGAGGAAAGGGTAGTAGGGGAGATGGTGGTGGAGGAGGGAGAGTAGCATGTTGAGATGCCAACCCTGGAGGTAGGACACTAGGATGTGGATATGATGGAGGTTGAGGCAAAGGAGGAGCATGTAGAGGAGAGGCGGGAGGACGAGCATGTAGAGGATTTGATGAAGGGAGAGGCTAAGAGAGTCCTCCAAGAGAGGATTGTGGTAGGAGTAGATGTAGAGGAGGGATCATATGAAGTAGGGGTTATAGCTAATGATGGCATAGTGGATCAGTGTATAGCCACCCTACAGGCCTAGGTACAAGCTTTTGAGGCAGAGGTGGGGACACTCAGAGTAGAGCAAGATGGCCTAAAGGCCAAGAGAGACATCCTACAAACCAAGAGGGACCTAGCTATGATTAGTTTAAAACAGATAGACTAGCAGATGTTGTATTTGTGGCTACATTCATTAGGTTAATGGTGGATGTTGCATAAGAGTTGGCTAGGTACAACATGGGATTATAGTATTACAGAGATCTATATGAGAGAGTAGTACTGCCTGAGAGGAGAGAGCCAAGATTTATACAGGTTCAGATCTGATCATAGGGTAGGTCACATAGCAGATCCCATAGCAGGCACTCCCATAGCAGATCACAGAGTGGTGAGGCATTAGGCCTGAGATGGTCCACACCATATGATAGCCCATCAACTTCAGAGCATAGGTTTTTACTGTCACCACGGTCAGAGGATAGACAGGCATCAGGATCAAGGGAGTAGAGAAGCTCAAGCTAGGACTTATTTTGATATTATGTATTATGACACTATATTGTGATTATCAAGCCTACGAGCTCCATTTTGTGATATATGAGACATCTTCGCATTGTAATATGAAACATTTTGAGTGATATATGGTATGATTTTTTGTGGCGATTTATGATATGCAATCTTATGTGATTATGATACATGATTATGATTATGTTTGTATGCTTTTATGATGTTTTTGGATGCATTCTATATGATCATGTGATGGTTTGATATGATGGATGATTATGAATTTATATTGTTGTTTATGCATCCTATATAATTATGCAATGATATGATATAATAGTGCAATATACTGATGACCTTTATGATATGATGTGATGTGATATGATGCAATTAATCTGATGTAATATGATGTCAATGGAGTATGCATGTAATGACTAGAAATGATTAATGTAATGCAAAATGTGATGTATGATATGACTATGATTACGAAATTTTGATGTAATGTATATGAAATGTGATTAATGGAAATGAACTATGATCATAATGTAAAATGAAATGTCATGTGTAATATGTTATGATGCTATGATAATGTTGTATTATTGTACTTTATGTTTTTGTATTTTCTCATGCAAATATATATGGCCTATTGTGATGAAGTGTATGATGATAATTCTTTCTATAATGTTTCCTAACATGATCATGTATACAAGGTATTTTTGTGTGTCATAGGACATTGTCAAGATACAGAGAGAAGAAATTCCAGCGCATAAGAGATGAATGTTAGAATGGAGATTGGAAAAGAAGGTGTGAAGTTCGAAGAGAAATGACAAGGGACGAACATTCATGATTTTATATGTATCATCATCAAGTGTCAAAAATATTGTAGAACAAGGTGTGCAAAGGTTACCATTTGTGAGAGACAGGTAGGTCAAAGGAAAAAAAAAAGACAAGGAGTTCCCTGACTCATACTAAGGACCCAATTGTCCCAATAATTTTTCCAAGACAAACTGTAGATAGTAAGAAAAGAAAAGAGATCATGATACATCATCGCCCCTCTAAATCCTTGATAGGACATCCTCGAGGTAGGTAGTAACATGACCAAAAATGAATAAAAAAGGTAATACAAACTCAGACCAACAAAGTGTTTTCCAAAGAGATAATGTTTAATGATAAAATTGACAAGATTGATTGATATGATTGATTAGGTTGGTTTTAGGAAAGACACATCCTAATTAAGGAAGATGCCCGAGATGATTGATTGATTGATTGTTTGATCGATGTTGATTGATAGATTGACAAGAATGATTAATAGATTTGATTAATTATGCCTAGTTTCAGGAAAGACACATCCTATTTAAGGCAAGGGTAATTGAACAAGATGACAAGATTGATTGACCAAGTGACAAACTTGAGTTGATTTGATAAGATTTGATTGATATGATTGATCGATGTGATGATGCCTAGTTATAGGAAAGACACATCCTATTTAAGGCAAGAAAACATCTAATAAAGTTGAATAATTGACCATTTTGATAAACATCTAGTTTTAGGAAATAAAAATCCTATTTAAGGCGAATGACAATGTTAACCAATGACAAAGTCTAACCTCAGGAAAGACACATCTTGATAGAAGACAAGTGATAAGATTGAATGAGACAAATGACATAATGCCCCATTCTAACATGGGACCAATGAACTGATAGCAATGATTAAGAAATTGATCAAGTGAAAAATAAAGACTTGTTGGATATGCTTATTTGTTGATTCATGGTTTGGTTTTGAGTAATGATTGCTTGAAGACCAAGGACTCGACTAGACTTGAAAAACCTTAAAGGACTGACCTAGGGCCTCAGGGGCTCATTGATTGATGGCCTCATCTACATTATACATGTAGAGATTGATGGCACCTTTAAAGTTTCAAATTTGAAGTGCCCATATTGAAAAAATTTCCTTTGCACACTCAAAAGTGCACCTACAAAATCTACCCAAGTGACCTACTTTGGAGGGTCACAATTTGAAGAATATTGATTTTCATGCCAAATGGATTGTTGCTTTGCATTCTCCTTACATTCATATACTCCCATGTCTGATTTAAGAATCTTAGGATTAGATTTGTTATTTTTTCGAGATCAAAAGCAAATGCAGTTTGTTCAGTTTTACATCTGCATTTTTGATAATGTTTCAAGGTGGTCAAATTTGATCCATAATATCTTGTGAAGAATAATGATTGAAGAAAATCCATTTTGCACACATTCTTAGTGTACCTAGATGAGCTTATGTTTCTAGTGGAATCCCACCAGAAGTTGTTTTGATATTTTTTCAAAGTGGTGACTTTGAGAGCCCTGATTGGTTTCTGACAGGTGAAATTGTAGAAAACCCTGAGTGAGTCACTTTGGTATTTAATATCATTCACCTTAGGATCCCTTTTTCTGATACATTTATTTCATTGCATTCTTGGGTCAAGTTTCTACATTCCTACTCAGATTTAGGCTCCCAGGATAAGTTTTAATGGGTTATTTAATCATTTTCTGATCGTGACAAGGCCAAAAATAGTGTCCCGAAAAGCTTCCAATTATCAAAATCTAAGGATAACCCATTTCTTTTTTTGGTCTAAAACCTCTACAACTCCATTTTCCTCAAAAAAATGAGGCCATATGATATGTTATTTTAATGTAATTTTGTTGTAGTGAACATGTCCCAGGGGCCAGCTTACAAATGAGGTACCTGATTTTTGATGGTTGGAAAAAAATTGAGGAAATGGGTTCTCTCTAAATAATTGATTATGGCTGCACGCAAAAAATTTCATCTCTAAGGGTCATCATTTGTGCATAGTAAAATTTCTCTATTTGGGCCATAAGCGTAATTAAAATTTGCATTTTTTCTAAAGTTACAAATACTTATGTTTAAAATATTTTTGAATATTTTAGACATTATACAAATATAAAATATGCATTTATGGAAAATTGGAAATGTATTTCAAATGTGAGGACAAGCAAGTTTAATTCTTGCTTTTGATTGGTATAGAGGCAGCTTTCATGGTTTTCACAGTTGTAGGTAAAACTCCTCGCCCATCGCCAGTTTGAAATGCAAATGAAGAAACAAATCATAGATGCAATGTTTTCCAACAATGAGTCTTCATTTGGGTGGATTAAATTAAGGTTTTGAAGCAAAATACAAGTTTCAATAATTTTTCAAAGTTCTTAGCCAGCGTGTCGAGTCTAAAGTGAAGAAAAAATTAGCGATAAGTGATGGTTGTTGTGTCCATCGTGCATCATTGATTGGTGTTATCATTTCCAAAATGTATTAGTGATGGAGTGATGTTTCATTGCCCATCGCTGATTTCATTTTATCTTCTCTTCTCACATCAGAGATGTGCCATGGGGTCGGGAAAAGTTCAAAGTTTGTGCACGACAACAGTGGGCCTGTGAACTATGGAAGTATTTATTAAAGGATTTAAATGATGAGAAATGAAGTATACTAGTGAAATATAAAGTGCACATTTAAATGTTTGAAAAACAAGTTTAATTCTTGCTTTCTATTGGCTGAAGTCACAGTAGCACAGTTTCACGACAAAACCCCATCTCCCGTCACTATTCTCATTATCATTCTCCTCTTTGCATTCGCGATGAGCGATGGTGGTTCCTCTCCATTGCCCATCATAGATTGAGGAGTCATTTTCCTCATCATATTGGTGATGAGTGTCCATTGCCAATAACTTTCTCCATTTTCTCATAGGATGAGTGATGTGCGATGATCTCCTGGGAGTTGTTCGTGCAAAGCAATGGAAGGGGAAAATTTAATGTCGCAAAGAATATTTTTTATAGGAAACTGCTATTAAATTTTTTGTTTAAATCTTGGCATTAAAATAGTGGTGTGAGATGAGCAAAAGCCAAGATGCAAAACTAAAATTCTACCAGAAAACATAATCACGTTTTTTGGCTTCCGGCTGATTTTTAAACATATGTACAAGCTACAAAATGCTCTTTTATGCTCCAAAAAGTTACCTGAACTATTTCTATTTCCTTGGAAGCAATTTGGGTGAACTTTTATACATTGTTTGGCTACCAGTAAGGTAAAAAATGCCTGAAAACTACTTTTTCATGACCCAAAAATTAAATTCAGAATATGGGTAAATTTTTTACCTATAGTAAAGGTTAAAATGTAACTTTCAAAGGCATTTTCAATGTGGGTAAAAGAGCAAACAAAGAGAATGACGAATTTTCACAAAGAAGAATTTTTTTTGTTGCAAGGCAATGGAGTGAGGAACAAGAAAATAGAAAGCAAGTTCAAGATTCTTCAACAAGTAAAGGCAGTTGAAAATCAATGAACCTAAATATGCCAAGTGTCTTCTTCAGATGAATATTTTTGGTTTTTGTGTTTCCTTAAATGTTGTTTTTCTACCTCATTCTGAGAGAAGCTGATGCAGAACTAGGAGGATTCACAACACATCACACAAGCCTTCAATAATAATCCAAAACAATCTTTGTATAACACATGTTATTAGGCATTGTATATCACATTGGAAACATAACTATAGCAGCCCACAATTTATTGTCAGGAATAGTCATTAATAACTTCTACAAAAAAAATAATGAAGAAAATTTGTCCAGCAAGATTGAAGAAAACATAGTTATAGACTTTTCCTCCAATTCTTATGAAGATCCAATGGTGGAAATAAAAGTTATTATATTTTTCCCAAAACTGCAAACCCTAGGTAGGGTTCAAACCTGCCTTCACAAAAATGTTCATAACTTATTCAAATCTTAATGGAATTCAATGAGACTTGAAGAAAATAAAAGTAGATTCACATGGAAACATAATGAAATTGGTTTTAGATCCAAAATATAGATTTTATATTCCATACCATCACATTTTTGAAACTATAAATTTTGTACAATATTGTTAGAATAGGCAGTCTTACCAAATTAATCATATCTTCCACAAAACTTGATAAAATTCAATGAGACAAAAAGAATTGGAAACTAAAAACAGAAATTTTTCCATCCATATGTGATACAATATCATTTTAGTCCATACTAGGCCGTACAAATCACAACTTTATTCTGGAAACAATGTGAAAATCAGAAAATGCACAAAAATTGAGGTTTCCATTCATCAATCTTCAAAAATGATGTCTTCAAACCCCAAATTTGAGTTTTGGAGGGTTTATTTATATATTTTCAACCAAAACTAACCATTTTCAACCACCTTTTCATTAGTTTGTTGACAAAACATCTTAATGACACTTTATCTACCTAATTTTGCACTTTTGACAATTTTACAATATATGAGAAATAAACATCCTAGGACCTATAACACCAAAAAGGTGTCCTCTTGGGCCTTATTACACTATCAAAACATAAAAATGGAACAAATAACTCAATATGGCCTCATGGAGACATGTGATCAAATAGGTGCTCCTGCACCAAACTCCTGAGGGCAAAAGAATTCAAGCCCCTTTGAATTGTCTTCTTTCGGGTCTTCCAGTTACTTTGCACCTTTTCCTTTGTCTTTGCAACCATCTTTGGTCCTTTCCTCATTTTCGTCTTCTTATGCCTTCTCCTATCAAGCATCCTTGCAACTTGTAAGTTCCAAAACTCTATCATATCATCAAACACTTCACTTTGTCCTTCATAATGTACACATACATAGTCCAAAGAAAAATTAGAAACAAAATATAGAGACCTTGAGGTCTCCTCCTTGTCTTCTTGTACTTCAAATTCCTCTTCACCCATGACCAACTTATCCAATCTTGAAACCAATTCACTTGCAACCTCAATATCCTTGTTTTCTTCTACCTCGATGAGTTCTTCTTCCTCTTGTTTGACTTGTCCATCACCAACCTTACTATCCCATTCTTCTTCAATAGTTGCATATTGTGCCCATAAGTCTTCTTCTTCATCTTTGACTGAAATTTCTGCCTTCTTTTATTTTCTTTGCTTCTTCATAATCTTCTTTATAAGCCATCTTAACCCTTTTGAAATTGGTATATTCCAGCTCCTTAGTTCTTTCTTAAGAAGTTGGTGTTCTTTGTCTAATCTTTCCAACCTTTTGCTCATCTCTTCCATGGCTTTCTCAAACTCTATTTGTCTTGCTTTCTTTCTCTCCATCTTTCTCAACTATTTTTCCTCTCTTTCATTGTTCCTTTGTGAATTCTTAGCCTACAAAAATCTTTCCAATCTTCTCAACAAATCCATCTCCACAAGCAAGTCTCTCCTTGCTTCCACTTCACTTTGTCACACCTAGGCAATCAGGTTCCTTCTTCAACCTGCACAACACACAACCACAAACACCAAACCAACAAACTTCACCAGCCCATATCTTTTCTAGCCTCTGATACCAATTTTATGCAGAGCTAGGAGGATTCACAACACATCTCACAAACCTTCAATAATAATCCAAAACAATCTTTGTATAACACATGTTATTAGGCATTGTATATCACATTGGAAACATAACTATGGCAGCCCACAATTTATACACATGAACAGTCATTAATAACTTCTACAAAACAAATAATGAAGAAAATTTGTTTGGTGAGATTGAACAAAACATAGTTTTAGACTTTTCCTCCAATTCTTATGAAGATCCAATGGCGGAAATAAAAGTTATTGTATTTTTCCCAAAACTGCAAACCCTGGGTAGAGTTCAAAGCTGCCTTCACAAAAGTGTTCATAACTTATTCAAATGTTAATGGAATTCGATGAGACTTGAAGGAAATGAAATTTGATTCACATGGAAACAAAATAAAATTTGTTTGAGATCCAAAATATAGATTTTATATTCCGTACCATCACATTTTTCAGATTGTAAATTCTGCACAATATTGTTAGAATAGGCAGTCTTACCAAATTAATCATATCTTCCACAAAACTTGATAAAATTCAATGAGACAAAAATAATTGGGAACTAAAAATAGAAATATTTCCATCCATATGTGATACTCTATCATTTTATTCCATATTAGGCCATACAAATCACAACTTCATTTTGGAAACGATGTGAAAATCAGAAAATGCACAAAATTTCAGGTTTCCATTCATCAATCTTCGAAAATGATGTCTCCAAACCCCCAATTTGAGTTTTGGAGGGTTTATTTATACATTTTCAACCAAAACTAACCATTTTCAACCACCTTTTGATTAGTTTGTTGACAAAACACCTTAATGACACTTCATCTACCTAATTTTGCACTTTTGACAATTTTACAATATATGAGAAATAAACATCCTAGGACCTATAACACCACAAAGGTGGCCTTTTGGGCCTTATTACAATATAAAAACATAAAAAATGGAACAAATAACTCAATATGGCCTCATGGAGGCATGTGATAAAATAGGTGGTCCTCCACCAAACTCTCAAGGGCAAAAGAATTCAAGCCCATTTGAATTGTCTTCTTTCGGGTCTTCCAGTTACTTTGCACCTTTTCCTTTGTCTTTGCAACCATCTTTGGTACTTTCCTCATTTTATTCTTCTTATGCCTTCTCCTATCAAGCATCCCTGCAACTTGGAAGTCCCAAAACTCTATCATATCATCAAACACTTCACTTTGTCCTTCATAACCTGCACATACATAGTCCAAAGAAAAATTAGAAACAAAATATAGAAACCTTGAGGTCTCCTTCTTGTCTTCTTGTACTTCAAATTCCTCTTCACCCATGACCAAATTATCCAATCTTGACACCAATTCACTTGCAACCACAATATCCTTGTTTTCTTCTACCTCGATGAGTTATTCTTCCTCTAGTTTGACTTGTCCATAACCAACCTTACTATCCCATTCTTCTTCAATAGCTGCATATTGTGCCCATAAGTCTTCTTCTTCATCTTTGACTGAATTTTCTACCTTCTTTTGTTTTCTTTTCTTATTCATAATCTTCTTTATAGGCCATCTTAACCCCTTTGAAATTGGTATATTCCATCTCCTTAGTTCTTTCTTAAGAAGTTGGAATTCTTTGTCTAATCTTTCCAACCTTTTGCTCATCTCTTCCATGGCTTTCTCAAACTCTATTTGTCTTGCTTTCTTTCTCTCCATCTTTCTCAACTCTTTTTCCTCTCTTTCATTGTTCCTTTGTGAATCCTCAGCCTGCAAAAATATTTCCAATCTTCTCAACAAATCCATCTCCACAAGCAAGTCTCTCCTTGCTTCCACTTCACTTTGCCACACCTAGGCATTCAGGTTCCTTCCTCAACCTGCACAACACACAACCACAAACACCAAACCAACAAACTTCACCAGCCCATATCTTTTCTAGCCTCTAATACCAATTTGATGTAGAGCTAGGAGGATTCACAACGCATCTCACAAACCTTCAATAATAATCCAAAACAATCTTTGTATAACACATGTTATTAGGCATTGTATATCACATTGGAAACATAACTATGGCAGCCCACAATTTATTTCCATGAATAGTCATTAATAACTTCTACAAAAAAAATAATGAAAAAAATCTGTCTAGTGAGATTGAAGAAAACATAGTTGTAGACTTTTCTTCGAATTCTTATGAAGATCTAATAGAGGAAATAAAAGTTATTGTATTTTTCCCAAAACCACAAACCCTAGGTAGAGTTCAGACCTCCCTTCCCAAAAATGTTCAAGACTTATTCAAATATTAATGGAATTCGATGAGACTTGAAGAAAATGAAATTTGATTCACATGGAAACAAAATAAAATTGGTTTTAAATCCAAAATATTGACTTTATATTCCGTACCATCACATTTTTCAGACTGTAAATTCTGCACAATATTGTTAGAATAGGTAGTCTTACCAAATTAAACATATTTTCCACAAAACTTGATAGAATTCAATGAGACAAAAAGAATTGGAAACTAGAAAAATATATATTTCCATCCATATAAAATACTCAATCATTTTAGTCCATACCAGGCCATACATATCACAACATCATTATGGAAATAATGTGAAAATTAGAAAATGCACAAAATTTCAGGTTTCCATTCATCAATCCTCAAAAATGATGTCTCCAAACCCCCAATTCAAGTTTTGGAGGGTTTATTTATACATTTTCAACCAAAACTAACCATTTTCAACCACCTTTTGGTTAGTTTTTTGACAAAACACCTTAATGACACTTCACCTACCTAATTTTGAACTTTTGACAATTTTACAATATATGAGAAATAAACAACATCCTAGGACCTATAACACCAAAAAGGTGGCCTCTTGGGCCTTATTACAATATAAAAACAAAAAAATGGAACAAATAACTCAATATGGCCTCATGGAGGCATGTGATAAAATAGGTGCTCCTGCACCAAACTCTCGAGGGCAAAAGAATTCAAGCCCCTTTGAATTGTCTTCTTTCGGGTCTTCTAGTTACTTTGCACCTTCTCCTTTTTCTTCGCAACCATCTTTGGTCCTTTCCTCATTTTATTCTTCTTATGCCTTCTCCTATCAAGCATCCCTACAACTTGGAAGTCCCAAAACTCTATCATATCATCAAACACTTCACTTTGTCCTTCATAACCTGCACATACATAGTCCAAAGAAAAATTAGAAACAAAATATAGAGACCTTGAGGTCTCCTCCTTGTCTTATTGTACTTAAAATTCCTCTTCACCCATGACCAGCTTATCCAATCTTGACACCAATTCACTTGCAACCTCAATATCCTTGTTTTCTTCTACCTTGATGAGTTCTGCTTCCTCTTGTTTGATTTGTCCATCACCAACCTTACTATCCCATTCTTCTTCAATAGCTACATATTGTGCCCATAAGTCTTCTTCTTCATCTTTGACTGAATTTTTTGCCTTCTTTTGTCTTCTTTGCTTCTTCATAGTCTTCTTTATAGGCCATCTTAACCCCTTTGAAATTGGTATATTCCAGCTCCTTAGTTCTTTCTTAAGAAGTTGGTGTTCTTTGTCTAATATTTCCAACCTTTTTCTCATCTCTTCCATGGCTTTCTCAAACTCTATTTGTCTTGCCTTCTTTCTCTCCATCTTTCTCAACTCTTTTTCCTCTCTTTCATTGTTCCTTTGTGAATCCTCATCCTGTAAAAATATTTCCAATATTCTCAATAAATCCATCTCCACAAGCAAGTCTCCCCTTGCTTCCACTTCACTTTGCCACACCTAGGCAATTAGGTTCCTTCCTCAACCTGCACAATACACAACCACAAACACCAAACAAACAAACTTCACTAGCCCATATCTTTTCTAGGATATTATACCAATTTGATGCAAAGCTAGGAGGATTCACAACACATCTTACAAACCTTCAATAATAATCCAAAACAATCTTTATATAACACATGTTATTATGTATTGTATATCACATTGGAAACATAACTATGGTAGCCCACAATTTATTGCCATGAACAGTCATTAATAACTTCTAAAAACAAATAATGAAGAAAATATGTCTAGTGAGATTGAATAAAACATATTTACAGAATTTTCCTCTAATTCTTTTGAATATCCAATAGTGGAAATAAAAGTTATTGCATTTTCCCAAAACTGCAAACCCTAGGTAGGGTTAAGACCTACCTTCACAAAAATGTTCATAACTTATTCAAATATTAATGAAATTTGATGAGACTTGAAAAAAATGAAAGTATATTCACATGGAAACAAAATAAAATTGGTTTTAGATCTGAAATATAGATTTTATATTCTGTACCCTCATATTTTTCAGACTATAAATTCTGCACAATATTGTTAGAATAGGTAGTCTTACCAAATTAATCATATCTTGCACAAAACTTGATACAATTCAATGAGACAAAAAGAATTGGAAACTAGAAATAGAGGTTTTTCTATCCATATGTGATACAATATCATTTTAGTCCATACCAGGCCATACAAATCACAACTTCATCTTAGAAACAATGTGAAAATCATAAAATGCACAAAATTTCAGGTTTCCATTCATCAATCTTCAAAAATGATGTCTCCAAACCCCCAATTTGAGTTTTCGAGGGTTTATTTATACATTTTCAACCAAAACTAACCATTTTCAACCACCTTTTGATTAGTTTGTTGACAAAACACCTTAATGACAATTCATCTACCTAATTTTGTACTTTTGACAATTTTACAATATATGAGAAATAAATGACATCCTAGGACCTATAACACCACAAAGGTGGCCTCTTGGGCCATATTACAATATCAAAATATAAAAATGGAACAAATAACTCAAGATGGCCTCATGGAGGCATGTGATCAAATAGGTGCTCCTACACCAAACTCCCGAGGGCAAAAGAATTCAAGCCCATTTGAATTGTCTTCTTTCGGGTCTTCCAGTTACTTTGCACCTTTTCCTTTGTCTTTGCAACCATCTTTGGTACTTACCTCATTTTCATCTTCTTATGCCTTCTCCTATCAATCATCCCTACAACTTGGAAGCTCCAAAACTCTATCATATCATCAAACACTTCACTTTGTCCTTCATAACCTGCACATATATAGTCCAAAGAAAAATTACAAAGAAAATATAGAGACCTTGAGGTCTCCTCCTTGTCTTCTTGTACTTCAAATTCCTCTTCACCCATGACCAACTTATTCAATATTGACACCAATTCACTTGCAACCTCAATATCCATGTTTTCTTCTACCTCGATGAGCTATTCTTCCTCTTGTTTGACTTGTCCATCACCAACCTTACTATCCCATTCTTCTTCAATAGCTGCATATTGTGCCCATAAGTCTTCTTCTTAATCTTTGACTGAATTTTTTGCCTTATTTTGTTTTCTTTGCTTCTTCATAATATTCTTTATATGCCATCTTAACCCGTTTGAAATTGGTATATTCCAGCTCCTTAGTTCTTTCTTAAGAAGTTGGTGTTCTTTGTCTAGTATTTCCAACCTTTTGCTCATCTCTTCCATGGCTTTCTCAAACTCTATTTGTCTTGCCTTCTTTCTCTCCATCTTTCTTCACTCTTTTTCCTCACTTTCATTGTTCCCTTGTGAATCCTCAGCCTACAAAAATCTTTCCAATCTTCTCAACAAATCCATCTCCACAAGCAAGTCTCTCCTTGCTTCCATTTCACTTTGCCACACCTAGGCAATTAGGTTCCTTCCTCAACCTGCACAACACACAACCACAAACACCAAACCAACAAACTTTAGCAACACATATCTTTTATAGGATCTGATACCAATTTGATGTAGAGCCAAGAGGATTCACAACACATCTCACAAACCTTCAATAATAATCCAAAACAATATTTATATAACACATGTTATTAGGCATTGTATATCACATTGGAAACATAACTATGGCAACCCACAATTTATTGCCATGAACAGTCATTAATAACTTCTACAAAACAAATAATGAAGAAAATATGTCTAGTGAGATTGAATAAAACATAGTTATAGAATTTTTCTCCAATTCTTATGAAGATCCAACAGTGGAAATAAAAGTTATTGCATTTTTCCCAAAACTGCAAACCCTAGGTAGGGTTCAGACCTTTCTTCACAAAAATGTTCATAACTTATTCAAATTTTAATGGAATTCGATGAGACTTGAAGAAAATGAAAGTAGATTCACATGGAAACAAAATCAAATTAGTTTTGGATCTAGAATATAGACTTTATATTTCGCACCATCACATTTTTCAGACTATAAATTCTGCACAATATTGTTAGAATAGGCAGTCTTACCAAATTAATCATATCTTCCACAAAACTTGATAAAATTCAATGAGACAAAAAGAATTGGTAACTAAAAATAGAGATATTTCAATCCATATGTGATACTCTATCATTTTGGTCCATACCAGGCTGTACAAATCATAACTTCTTTCTGGAAACAATGTGAAAATTAGAAAATGCACAAAATTTGAGGTTTCATTCATCAATCTTCAAAAATGATGTCTCCAAACCCCCAATTCGAGAACCATTTTCAACCACCTTTTGATTAGTTTGTTGACAAAACACCTTAATGACACTTCATCTACCTAATTTTTCACTTTTTACAATTTTACAATATATGAGAAACAAACAACATCCTAGGACCTATAACACCACAAAGGTAGTCTCTTGGGCCTTATTACAATATAAAAACATAAAAATGGAACAAATAACTCAATATGGCCTCATGGAGGCATGTGATCAAATAGGTGCTCCTGCACCAGAAGCTAGTTTTGTAGTTTAACACAGAGAACACTATAGTGTGAATACAAAGCATTTTAGAGTTAAATTTTAGGATCATAGTCTATAAATATCTATGTAATTTTGATTACAATACTGAAAAAATAATGCTGAATGTTTCAAATTTGAGACTATTTTACTCTCCTATGTACTGGTTCTAAAGACTATGAATGATACAATCAAGGTTGTCTTATTTGTCTCTATCAATTTTAGATAGATGTGTAGCTCTATTCTTGTTTATCAATTCAAAGAATTAATGTAGGCACTTGAATATGGCTATAAGTTTGTATTGAATTGAGTGCTAGGATGCTAGTAAGAAGTAAATGTTAAGATACAATGTTGAAATGTTGTAATGCAACATTTCATGACTTCATATACTACCAGGTGAAAATTGTTACAAGAGTATGTATGTGCTTGAGTTGACTTCATTATGAGGATGAAGCACTGATCTAAGTGTGTTATTCATGTTACATGTGTTAGTTAATATAACAACTGATTATCTTTTAAATCAAATATCAATCTCAGTTTTTTTGTGTGAGGAGTTTAATGAGTTACATCTCTCATGTTTAAATTAAGCATTATTGTAGAGGTCAACCAAGCCTTTATAGTATTGTGTCTATTAAGCATCTAAAGGAGAAACATTTGTTTATAGTATATTTGATACTTTAGTACACAAGTACCTATAAATATACTGATTGGGATCACCCTCCTGAGTTTCACAGAGCCCAAAGAATAGGAATAGAAGTTAATCAACCTCTATTCATTCATTGGCCAATCCCTTTAGAATTATTGATAATTGGAAATAGAAAAATCCATAGGTATTTTAGGAGATCAATTTGGTTCTTAAAAAAATAACCAACAGAGACCTTGTAGTTCAACTGACACAAACCAAAATTGAGATGACTCAAAAAACCCCTAAGGATGGACCTAATGTCTTGAGGGCTCATTGAGTGATAGCCTTGCCTATGTAGCAATACACATAGACAATGTAGTTCAACCAGACTGACACATACTAACTCTGACTCTGACTCTGGTTTTGGAAGTTTTGATGTAATCTGCTTTTTTGGATTTTAATGTTTTATGATTTTTTTTGGATTTTGATGTTTTATGATTTTTTGGATTTTAATGTTTTATGTTTTTTTTGGATTTTGAAGTTTTATGAAGGTTGATACCATGTGTAGGATCCCATGAAGACATAAATCAAGGAATTTCACCGAGTTATGTATAGGACAAACTTATTATGTGCGAGGGGATTGATGGATGCAAAGGATGGTGATGAAAGTGAAGGACACTAAATGTTGGTGGTTTACATGCCATGAGAAGGACAACCAAGTTTTATTATGTACAAGTGGTATGTGTGAATGGACGAGTGAAGGACTAAAAATCAGATAGAGTGATAATAGATGGAGGAGCACAGACTAACTATGCATGACACCCATTTTCCAGGTTTTCACCATGGTACTTATGCAAAGCACCACCGAAGTGGTTTTCGCTTTTGGATGAATTATTTCTCTTTACTACTTTTTTTTTATTTTTTCCATTTTTTAATTTTTTTTTGCTGTCACCAAGACACCCTTTTACTAGGTTTTTATCAAGGTGACCATTTTTTTATTTTTTTTTATTTTTGTGTATTTTTTTGACTTTTTCATGAGATACTCTACAAATTAGCTGTAATACAGGTGAAGGTCGATACTACTGATAGGCTTAGATAGTGGTTCACCTTCAAGAGTGGAGAGATAATGACCACCAGATCCATACATTGTTGTGATGATATAAGGGCCCAACCAATTAGGTTCAAACTTTCTAGGCTTTTCTTGATCTGTCTGATTCTTCATATTCTCTTTCAAGACTAAGTCACTAATGTCAAAGTTTCTAGGTCGGACCTTCTTATTATAGCTATGTTGAAGACAGTTCTGATATGCCTACAAAGGTGTCTAGTAGAGCATTTGAAATTTTTGAAATTTGAGCTAGTCCTTTCCCTTGTCATGATCTATTACTTCTTTGAATTAGGGTAGGGTTTAGGGTTTAGGTTTAAAACCCTCTTTTCAAAATTTGCATAGTCATAAAACACTAAATGTTCGAATTCTCTATTGACCTATCACACCTGGTTTTCAGTCACTTAAGTGGTAACTTGAGCGATTGAGATTGTAGTTTTTACCAACATTTTTTTCTAAGTTTGTTGGTCACCAAATGCATTCCTATCATTTTAATTCTCCCATAGTCGGGCTAAATATTTTGTATGATCAAAGACTTAAGTATTAAGTATTTGTTCCTAAGGGTTAAGTCTCATCGACCTAGTCATGGCCCTGTCTTTAAAACTAACTTTATTGCATGTGCATAATAAATGACTATTCGATCTCAAGAGTTGATCCTGGCCATTCCTTGCCAGCCTTGCATGAATAGAATAATAATTTCTCAAAAATCATGGGGTAAGCGGGTGATGGACCCATGTCCCTTTGTAGGTGTGGGGCTCGGTCTTCACTATTGAACCAGACATCTTAAGCTTTTAGATCAATGACCAAGATGCAACAGTGAGATTAAATCTCAGTTGTTCCCTGCTCACCCCGCATGAATAAAATAATGCTTTATTGAAAGCCTCAGGGTCAATGGGCTGCCACCACATGAACTCTACAATAGTTTGGAAAGAGAAAGGGTGGAGCCTAGGGAGTAGACGAGTTAGCATCCAGTTGAAAATATCTCATTGGCTAATGGATTGTTGCACGATGGTGGTGGAAATTTAAATATGATTGACTCAATCTGAGTCGTCTGAAAGGCCACCTCATCAAGAAATTGACGACAGACATTCAAAGCTGGAAGATATGAACATGGTATTCATTTTTGCTTTGTACGAGTGAGCAGTAATGATGGAATTGACTTCAAAATCTACCCAAGCTTGCTCAAACTGGACATAAATGATTGGTTTTTGCATAATTGAGAATTGTGAACAAATTTGGAGTACACAGAAGATTGAGAAAAGGCATTTTTAGAGTTCAACATGATTAGCATTAGGGTTTCCTACGAGTAAAAGTCGTAAGTAAAAAAGACACAAATTTTGTGCTTTATTCAAACTATCTAGAGTTAGGGTTCATATTCACTATGTGTTCAGTCAAACTGGCTTTTGTGCTTTGCTTTAATTGCTTTTTTTGAGGTTTGAATTTGTTGTAAAAGGTCGTAATTTTGTCAAATCCTTTGAAATTTGCACCTTTGAGCTGATCCCTAGGTTTGAATTGAAAAGCTAGGTATTAAATCTCTTTGTGTTGAAGCCCTAAATTTTTCTAAACCTATCTCAATACCAATGACACCCAAAACATAATCCACTGGATCTGCAACCACATCCAGACTACTCTTCCAACATATAGTTGACAAATTGAAACCATCCACTCACAAAAAGGTTGAAGGAAGAGCTTTGTTTGATGGCCCTAAAGAAAAGGAATGATTATTGGATAAGTAATGTTTTATAAAGGATGTCGAATTTCCCTTCACTAGATGGAAATTGTTCCAACATTGGTTCAGAAATAGAAATCTTTGGGTTCCTATTTGTAACCCTTGGAGATTGGACATGGGAAAGCTAGTAGTTCCCAATGTATACATGCATATTGACCTATTAAAAGAAATTGTTGCATGATATGACCTAGTTTCCAAAGTGGTCATAATGTTTGATGGTAAAGAGATGTTAAAGATAACCATTGAAGAAGTTGCAAAGATTTTCTAGTTGCATGAGTGGAAGAAGGATATGTTTCCTATTGATGTGGATGTCTTCAGAAAGGAATATGAAAATGTTATGGTGTTGCTCAGAACAACAATGTTACCTATGCACACTACTAGTACTAGGGTTGGGAAGAATAGGAAGCACATAAGGATTCGTAGAGAAGAATTAGAACCCTTTCCCATGAAGTATTTTGCTAACTACTTTAAGAAAACAATATACTCCTTATGCCAAATCATTGGTTTTACTCCACCTGACATCTTACCAAGGTAGTATAGTTATATGGCATCACATTTACAACAAGTAGCTTTCAATGTAGTTTATGACTACACCACATATCTCCAGGGAAGAATGCATCCACAAAGGTTTGGTTGAATTAAAAGGTGGAGAGGACTGGGTAATGTTCTAATGGTATTATTTCTTAATGCATATGTTCTTGTATAAAGGAGAGAATAATTTGTTGGTGTTCCAAATCGATCAACTCAATGAATTCTAAAGAATTAGCCAATTTCTTATACTCAGAGTCAAAGAGGGATTTGGCCAACTAACAAGATTTAGTCAAAGACTAAAATCTTCTACACTTGTAGCTCTGCAGGACCAAGATGGGTCAACCTATGCAATGCCTAAAAACTTAATTCACTCATACACAAATATTGCTTTTTACATCAGATAATTCCCAATGAAAAATAAACCAAGGAAAGCATTGAAAACCTCAAATATAGCTAAATTCTTGGTAACTCAACACTTACTCAACAATTGGGAAGCAGAACACAAAACTCTCAACCAAACAACAAGGATTTACAATGATTTTGAACTTCAACTTTTTTTCTGAGATGCATCAAGCTGAATGACAGACTAGTGCCTAATTTTGGGCCATGGAGTTAGATTCATAAAGTGAATTCATCAACAAACAAACTTCAACCAATGGATTTACAACTATTAATGTATTACATCAACAGATCCTCTCTTGTTATCAATCAAATTCTTCTTATCAGATCCAACCTACACTTAAAATCATAATCACCTATTCAAATTATTTTAACCATTTCATTAAAATAGAACCATAAATAGATAAAACAATCTCATGAAATTGAGAAGACAAACTCAAGCATACTTGGTATTATTGAATTCATATGACTTAAAGTATACAAGTTTGGTGACAATTTGATGACATTCATGACTTTCATAATTTATTTGCATAAACTAGTTGATATTTACTGATGAAATCAGCCATGAAAGCTTTACAGACTCAATTTATGACTCAAAAATCAATATTTTCTATCTACCCAACCCCATACAAGAATTTAGAACCTCAGAACCCTTTACCATGAGAGAAGAATGAGAATATAAAGAAGAAAAGAAAGCTCTAGAAAAAGATTTGTTGAAGACATCTGGCAGCCCCATTCCCGTTGATCAACAAAAATGCAAAGTTTCTCTCATCTCTCTTACAACAAATTTTTCCTCCAATTATGTCTTTACTCCAAATTACTCAACAACATAAAATTTTCCCATGTGGAGAATCTCCATCATTCACCTAGCTGTTGAAAAATAGTTTTGCCTATGAAAACTCTATTTATTCACTTTTTCCTACTACATTTTCATTTACTTCTAGATATTAAAGTTTTACAACTTTAATATTTATGCTTTGACTTCTTTGTTATTGCCCAACACATAAACTTTTCCCATTAGGCAATAAAATAATATATATTTTACTTGACACTTTATAATTAAAAGCATGGCCCCGTGATTTTATTTTATATATTTTAAAACTTGTTGCTCATTCAATGTGGAAAGAATTAAACTTTACCTAGGGATTAAATATTTAATCCATCCCACAATATTCACCAACAGAGTATTTGCCCACAGTATCCTTTTTTTATTTCACTTTAAAAGTGAAAGCCTTTACCCGTGCATATATTTCACCTTATATTTTTACCACTAGCATAATGCAGTCTCCCGCTTTTGAAAAATCATTCAAGCCATTTATTTGAGGAAAATAATTGGGCTCACCCCTTCATTAATTTTATCTCAGGAAACATTTAAAATTAAATGTTTTGCCCCATCTAAATATTTTTTTTTTAACTTACTCACCATGGGAAAATTAAATTATATCCATCCTTTTCAAAATGCAACGGGCCCACCACCACGTGGCTTCCTCTCGCTCATCCTGCAAGAAATAAAAGGCTTACATTTTTAACCCGCAAGAGAGGAGGGAAAGCTAGAGATCCCTTTAATATTTATTTCGGGTCTATTAAACTATACCCATGCCTTTAATTTATTGTCAGGGACCCACCATTCGTGTGATCCATTTCTCACCAACCCCGTAGTGTTATTTTGTGAGTGGTTAAATCCCGCAAGCTAGTGGGGTAGGGCCAAGATTTGGCTGCACTTCACATTTGCTTCTAGCCATTAATCTCCCCTTGTTTACCCTGTTTCAAGTTTTTTCCCTAATTTAGTTGTCATTTCAGATGCTCTGCAACTTCATCCCAATATGGTTCTCAAGCCTTCAAATTCTCCTCACAATATTAAATCAACTCTCCCTTATATAGCTTGCTTAATGTTGCCACTCACAGATATCACAATGGTGGAATCTACCTCTTGCGCAACTTTCAAAGAACTTCATCAACAATACACTGGCTGATAATACACTGGCTGATAATGATGTTCTTCAAACAAATTTTGAATATTCATTGTTGGCACACCATCCAATTGTATTTGCTTGAAATTTACTAAATTCTTTCAACAAATTCACTTTGGGTGCACTTCTTGTTGCAAGCGCAGCCTCTTCAAGCATCTGGCGCAGGTTTGAATTTTCTAAAGCCCTTTAAACAAATGCATTTTGTTTATTTTCTACCCTCCAAGTGCGCTATAGTGGCACTAGTTGCATTTGCTTGAAAGTTTCTAAAGCTTTTTCAACACAAATCGATCATGTGCATACCTTGCCACATTGGCATTCCATAAGACTACATTTATTTGGGGTTTTTTGGATCCCTCCATCACAGTGCAGGCAGGAAAGAAAAGGGTTTAGAGCGCAATATTTGTAGCTTCCAAATTCATTTTCTTGAATTCTTTGAAGACTTTTCAAAGAATGCATTTAATGCCTTTACTAGTGCATGGGGTTCCCTTAGTGCTCTGTGGATAGATCTCCACTCAATGAGTAGCAACCTCCTCAATATGCATCACTTATGTTCTTAAATCTTCTCTTTGTCAGATGGTGCATGGCTACATGCATCTCTAGATATTTCTTCAATCCTTCCTCCCATCGACTTGAAGCTTGATTAGATTTATTATCAAATTGCAAGCCTAGGCCACAAGTCTTCCAACCACAAGCATGGCATTGTTCATGAGATCACATTTATTGAAGCATTATGTTAAACAATATGTGTGCCTTCATTTTTTACTATAGTGCTTACTATGTCCTCACATGGTGCTTTGATGGATGTGTGTATCCTCATTGCAGGCACCTCCTTCACTATTTCATTTTTATTCATTTTAGAGGCATTTACTTGGAACCTTCAGAAGCTTTCTCAACGAATAAGCTTTGTGTATAATGCGGCCATTATGGCATCCCCTTGATGGTTGTCCATGTTTGTTTTCTTTTACTTTCAATCATTCATTGTTTAATTCACTATCATACTTTGGAATGCCCTTCAAAATTTCAAATTTCCTTTCACTTTGTTTACCTTGCTATCTGCTCCAAGATCCACATGGGTTGAATGTGCATTGTGTTGCATAGGTTGATTAGCAAGCTCACTGGAAACAATATGAAGTTGCATATTTTTTTTGAAGTTGTGATTGTTGAAAATATAATGCACCTTCCATTACCATGACCTGGTGATGTTGCTCAAGCAGATGACTGAGTAACAAGATTTTCCCTTTTTCTTTTAACCATATACAATACTTCCTCATTAAGTTCATTTTTTTTCAATGAATGCCATCATGATCAGCCACCCATATGTGATTAAAATGAGATTCCAAGTTTATATCAGCTTATAAACTTTTAATATCAACATACATATTGGTATTCTATTAAAAAGGGCTTATGCCATGATGTTCTTTACCATCTTTCATATCAACTAATTTAACTGTAGGAGGAACATTAACAAGAGATGCATCACATTTGATGTTGCATGGAATACTATCATTGTCAAAATCTATATAAATAGGGCACATAAGTTCTTGACCTTTTCCACATGTATACCTCTGATACTCAGCTGCCAATAGCTCTAAAATTTGTTGGTGTATCAAAATCGAGAGTCCCTAAAATATCTTATGAGGCCTTGATTAATTCATTCATTTTTGCATGATTCCTTCTTGAAGCAAACCGACCTAACTAAGTAGAAGCTTATTCAAATTGTGTCACACATGTCGGGTCCCCTTGTGGACTTGACTAAAGTTTTTTTGTTTTGTAACAAGTTTTACGTTGAATTGATCTGGGAAACCTTTTGAATGCATTAGAACTGAAAAGATGAATTGGGTTTTCATTAAAAATTTCTTTTAGGCACTTTCGCAAAATAAGCAAAACTGGCCAAGTTGTCTCTGGAATTGGCTAGGGAAACTAGGCAAATGACCTCCTAGAGTAATGAAAACTTATAAGCATGTAGACATTTGATCCAAGAATGGAGTTCAATAGACGACTCAGAAAAAAGAAAAAAAAAGGTGAAAATTATTCACTATCAAAGTTGCTCAGTTGAACTTTCTGCAACAACCTGTTCAAAACCAATTAAAACTCACCAAATCACCTCATTGCAAAAATATACAATCAACTCTTGGCAAGCTACCACTGGACACAATAGATCATTTTGGTACAATGAGCATGTGTGCAAAAGGGATTTTCTTGAATCATCATTCATCAAAATTTATTGAAGGTCGAAGTTGGCCTCTCTAAAAGGTTTCAGAAAATGCAGGTGCAAAACTAAACAAAATGCATTTGATTTTGGCCTATTAAAAATAGAAAATCAACTCATGAAACTTTGAAACCTAACATGGGAGCACATTTTGGCATGGAGAATGGAGAGCAACATTTGTTTTGACATGACAACCATCCGGTTGCAAAATGCAAGCTCGAACAGGAGGCTACTTTGCAAAATTGAATGTTTGCAAACAGTAAAAGGTGCCAAAACCCTCCAGCTTCGCCTTTCAAAACCCTGACAAAAATCATTGTGGGAAGCTGAAAATTGACAAGCCTACTCACATAGGTCACATGAGTGAGTCTGCAAATGGATTTTGCACAAAAATCAACTGGCTCAAAATTTTGACCCTCCAAAGTAGATCACTTAGGTAGATTTGTCAGGTGCACTTCTGAGAGTACAGTGGAAATTTTTTTGAATTGGACACTTCAAATTTGCAAAATTTGAGAGTGCCATCAGACTTTTCATAAGGATATGACATTGGAGAAAAAGGAAGATGATATTGATCTCCCTGTCTAGTGCTCGACCCAAATTCTTTACAAAGATGACTATAAATTTGACTATGTGGTCTTCCACAATGCCTTTGCATCAAAACTGAGGAGGTTCCTAGTTCATGATCCACCAAGGATCCCCAAAGATATCCATGATTTTCTGAGGCCTAGGGAAAGGAGGATCAATCTAAATTTGAGCCACAATTGGGGGGATATAATACCATATCCTAGCACAACAATCTTCAGAGTTTATGGAACATATGTGATTCCATTTGTACTACCAAGGGATGTGCCACTGATGATTGGAAATCTAGAGATCATGAGGCAATTAGGAGGAGCTCAAATGGTACACCTACCAAAGACATTGAAAAAGGGACCGTTCTTCCTAGAATGGACAATGCTTGTTGATTTTGTAATCATAAAGGGCAGATGGAAGGACTTGGTGCATCTTCTAGCACCTTACAAGTTGAACATTGTGCGCCCAGGGAACTATGACCATGAAGGATTTATTGTTGCATTGAAATAAAAGCATACGAGTGGTGCTTTATACACAATTTTTATTATCATGAGGATGTGATCAAGAATATTTTTGACTTCCAAGAACAATAGGAAAGGAAAGAAAAATATCTTGCTTTCAATAAGATGGTGGAGAAATTTAAAAGGTTTAATACGAATTATGATCCTATTCCGAAAATTAAGGGTGAGTTTAATAGGGTTATGCATTTTCTAGAAAATTTTGAGAACATAGTAGGTTTCTTGAGGGAAGAAGGTGTAGTAACTGACAAAGGGAAATCAATTGTAGTTGAAGAAGACCCTTACATAGTGTTGGATGAAAGACCTTCCTATCAGGGTATGTGCAAGATCATGGTATGCCAAACAGGCCCTTAAGTGGCAATGAAAATTCAGAAAAAATCAGAGTTAGGCAACTTGACGTAAAAATTTGAATAAGTTATCTATATTATTTCAAAAACATGTAAGAATAGAATCTATGGGAAATTGAATGTAGTTTCTAAACTACTAGGTTTATTTTTTTAAAAACAAAATCTATTTGGTGAAAATTTGAAATTTCAA